>JBCAUA010078026.1:0-10836 GCA_038406235.1 Peronia verruculata
GCAAGAATAAAGGTGTGTCCCTTCAACACACTGGTCCACAGGCCGCGTCACTTGGGATAGGAGCCCCCTAAAGACGCCATTCTTTAGCCACCTTTCGGTGTGCCTCTTTTTTCCTGATCCTTTCTTGCACCCATCTAGCTGGGTTGCTCTTCTCCTCCTTCTTGTGTGAGAGAGCGAGAGTGGTGCGGTGTGATGTGGTGTGGTGTGGCGTGTGCGGTGTGGTGTGGCGTGTGGTGCGGTGCGGTGTGGTGTGGCGTGTGGTGCGGTGTGATGTGGTGTGGCGTGGCGTGTGGTGCGGTGTGGCGTGGCGTGTGGTGCGGTGTGGTGTAGTGTGGTTCGGCGTGGCATTTGGCGTGGCGGTCTTTGGGTTCGGCGCGGTGTTTGGCGTGACGGTCTTGCGGTTTGGCGTGGCGTTTGCATGAAAACTAACCTTTGCTTTTCTTCGTTCTTGCAAGGTAACTAACCAACTATTGTTTTTGTCCGTCCTGGTTCTTTTTTTTTTTCCGCCCTTGTCTTTTTTTTTTTCTCTCCCCCCCCCTCTTTTCTTTCTCTCCCTGTCTTTCTTTTTTTTCTCCTCATTTTTCTTTTTCTTCTCCCCGTCTTTCTTTTTCTTTGTCTCTCTCTCTCTCTCTCTTTTCGCACTGTCTGTCTTTTTTTTTCTCCCCCCTCATCTTTATTTTTCTCCGACTATCTTTTTTTCTCCTTGTCTTTCTATCCCCACCTCCTTTCTCCATCTTTTCCCCCTCTAGCCCATCCCCACCCCTCCTCTTTTTTAACCATATCTTTTACAGACCACCATTTGATGAACGCAAGTCAAGATTAATTCTGGAGGATTCAAAGCTTATCATCTCACAGAAGTGATAAAGAGCAGGTTGGTCAGACTAACAACTGACAGTAATGCCTACTGATTACATCCATAAAGTTTCTTTCCTCCTAGCCGCGTTGTGGCCACAATTTGCAGTCTGATGCGACTTTTGCCCATTTTTCATTTAAGTGAGGGGGAAAACGGCGAGTTTGGTCAATGACGAGGATACGATCCCTTGGTGATCGTGAGTACTGTCCCTTTTCGCATCGCCGATAGACCTATTGAGAGCGGTAGATTTAGATCGAGTGTGGTAGGTTGACTTGCTTCGACGATGGATTCATCCTTCAACAAAAATAACAAACAGTCAGTCTAAAGGCAGTCCTGATGCTAGGTATAGTCATAGACATCTGTTGTCTATAGAGTCTAGATCTAGCCTACTAGGCCCAGATCTAGATATTAGATCTAGCTGTGTTTTGTCAAGATTTCAGTTACTTTCACTACTTTCAGCCATCAATAACCTCCATTATGAAGTTGGAACTCACGAGCTAGGCAACACCTGGACAGGATCTAGACTCTAGTATCTAGATCTAGACATTTAGAATCTAGATCTAGGTCTAGTCTAGATCTACTGTTTTTGACTTGCAGGCTTGGTCCATTCTTTAATACAATAGTCTCCAGATATAAGCACTCCGAATATAAGCACACTCCGCTCATATAATATATAAAGTCATAAGCACGCTTTGGTCCCATGATGGATTTTTTACTATCTATATAGACTCTAGTATCTATATATAGCCTATAATAATTTATATGCAAGTAAGCACGCTCACTCCACATACAAGCACGCTTAGCAAGTGAAAACTGTAAGTGAAAAAAAAAAAAAATTCAGCAGTTACGACTTCCTCTCGGTTATGACCTAAAATTGAATGATGGAATATTTTTTCTATATGAAGGACCTCCGAGTAGCGACTTCTTCCCAAATCCGACATACGGCCCACTCTGACCCTCTTTTCTGTTATCCCGTCACTCCGAATTGCAACCCACCCGCATGTTTTGAGCCCGTTCTTTGTCAATGTCATCCATCAGTGTGACTTACTACAGTGCATACCATAATCAATGGGAGACTCTTGAGTCTTGTGGCCGCACCCGCATTTTGGGGGGGGGATCCTTGCCATCCGGCGACCAAGTTCCCCGCAGTGAGAAACACAAAGGCCGACTTCCCGGGGGTTTCTCAGGGGTAACGTAACGTCAGCGTGTGAATCGCGGTGCGGCTGGCCCCATATCAAAGACGATCACCAATGCTATGTTTCCTACAGTTCTTTCGCAAACTAGCAAGGCGGTACAGCACATTGCAGGCGCTGGTACTTGATGCACTCATGCCGCCTGGATGATCTCTTTGTCAGAAGAAACTGGTCCACATTAAGCGTGTGTAGTTTGGTTAGGTTAGACTAGAGTAGAGTGGAGGAATTTTTTGAGGTATAAATATAAAGTGTAAATTGTTACGTTCCCTGTCTGACTCTGCATATATGCACACTCCACAAAGCACGCTTTTCAGCTTGTCTGCCACCTTGCTTATATCCGGAGACTACTGTATTACTGTGGTAGGTTGGCAGTGGAAGTGTCTCGGACTCTCGGAATTGTTTTGCTCTGTAAATTCTGCAGATGATCAATTTGAACTGTGGTTTTCCTTTTCCAGTTTCAATCTTAATTTGTTAAAACAGGATGCTGTATTTCTTTTTTTTTTTTTTTTTAATTCAATTTTTATTTATATTTATTAAATCTAAATCTCTAGTCTAGATCTAGATCTAGATTACATCTATATTAATTTTTTTTTTTTAAATTTTACTTATAATAACAAATTTGTGGCTAGTGTACTACTACTAGTGAGCATTTGTGCAAAGCAGTTTCTTGTTTTAATTTTCTTTGCAGTATTGTCAATCCCCCTTTTGATCTATGAATGACTGGCAATGCCATTTTCATGAGTAGTTATGAAAGAATTATCACAAAGTTCTCTAGTGGTTGCTGATACGGTGACACTTTTGAACAGAAAGAAATTTGGAGTGACAATTCAAATGTCAGATGTTTCTTGAATCTTGTAGTTGAAACTGTAGCACATCAAACTGTTCAGGCTTTAGTGTAGGTTGGGGCAAATTCGATCATGGGGCAAGTTTGACCAGTGCGAATACATGCTTCCTTTACTCAAAGATTGTGACGTCCCTGTTGGCCTTTTATCTACAACATTAATACCATTAGCTGGCTAATTTCATATGTAAGTTATATCCTAGTAGTTGCATCATTCTGCAGTCTATTTTTAAATGCTACGGGTTCCCCGCACTGACGGTCGAAATTGTTTCCATGTTTACAGAGAATTTCTCATTTTGTCTGAAATCGTTGGTTGAGAACTGAAGTTATCAGACTGCATTTTCGTGTTTGTCTTGCTACTTCACCCCAGATGTGATAGTTATGATGAATTTTATCTTAGTATTTCGATGTAGCTGCATAAATTGATTGATTTTGAAATAGTGCATCATTAAATTTAATTTTATTTCGTGGACCGTATTGGAATTGCCCTACCAGTTCAAAATTTGACCGGTAGTTCGGGCCAGTTTTGACCACCTCCTCGACCAGGATTGTGGCAAATTCATCCTGTACTGTAGTACATATATAATTTTCTCTACTAGGTTTAGACTTATGCATGGACCGCACAAGAAAATGAACATTAGCCACACATGTAACATCGTCCTGCTGTAAAACCTCTTTGGTGCAATGCTTTGAACAAACCACTTTGTCCCACAAAGTAAATGATGGGCGGGAGCTTCAGTTTTCATCTAGGCTTTTAAAGTAAAAAAGGTTGAAGTAACCCAGTTGGTCATAATTGCCGAATGTCATGGGAGAGCTTTTGAAAGTTGAGCTGTCAAAATTCATCTAAAATGGAGGTGGCATTTTATAAAAGGAACCACACGTAATGTGCATTAGCTGTAGAATGTTGTCATAAATAGGAAATAGTCAATATCTTCCAACAACTTAGAAAAAGTAACCCTGTAAGAAATAGATGAGAGCTATGTTAACACCTAGGTAGTGAAAATTGTCACAAAGATAACTTCATTGTGTATGCCTGAATTCCTATTTCTTGTCAATCTTGCCAAGAATTTCACCATCTAGATAAAAATAAACAAAAAAAATGGTCAGGCATGTAACAGTGATAGAGCAAGACTGATTTCACTGAAAATTTTTATAGATTCAGTTGCTTTGATATTGGATGAGAAATCACCAAAACAGATTACTTGTTTCTCAGTTGTACTTTAGCACAGATATTTTGTGATCAAGAAAGTGGTACAGCATATTTGTTTCAACCACAACTGCCTTGATATTACAGGAACAATTACAATGGAGGACACTAAAGAATGACAACAGGACAAATGCAAGGCTCAGAAGGTTGGTAAAAGTTATTTTTTTAAAAAGTTTACTGTAATTTCCTGTTTAAGATTTTGGATATTACAAGTGTTGGCATCATCTGTTAAAACCAGTTTGTTTAAATGTGCCTGCTTTAACTTGCTTATTTCATGTAAGATCTGAGATTTGTTACTGTGGTTGTTAATTGAGGAATAGAACCTGCAGCAAGAAAAATAGTGAAGTGGGCCTATGTGTTGTAAGGGGGGGGGGGGGGGGGGAACACAAGAGGAACAGCGATGTGGAGCATTATGTCGATAATCAAGCATTCTCGACATGCCTTACATTACAGGCAGATGCAGTCAAACACATATGGGTACAGTACTATTATAATACTTCATGTGTAGGCAACCCTATTAGTTATAAGGCATTGTGCCAGTGTTATAATCACTGTCTATTTAGTTCTAGCACGGTGACAGTAAAGGTCTAGTCAGTATCTATATCGTGCTCTTTCTTTAGCCTGCGGTTGACTGGCGTTATTTTTATAGACTATAGATCTACATCATGGCTTCCTTTAACCCATTGAAGAGAAAGAAGACGGCTCTTTTCAATGAGTCAAAAATGAAAATGATGCAGGAATTAGAGGTGCAATGTCCAAGAGGGCCATAGTTGAAAAGTATGGCATTCCCCAACTTCATTGACAACGATATTGAAATATCAGGAATATGGGACTGTTCACAATTGATGTCAACCAAAATTTGGCAAAAATTGACACACAGCCCCGCCCCCGCATCCACTGTTGTCAACTTTTGGCTCTTCCCCCTCCCACAGTTGATGTGAACTTTAACATTCTTATACATTATATGCTAACCGCTTGAATATAACGTATAATGATGTGCAAAGTGCATAAGCAATGTTTAATCAATTTTATTCAAAAATACTTTTATAGCACCATCCCAACAACAAATTTGAACACTTTTTTTCTATATTTTACTTAAAGAAAATTTTTACATAAACCTTGCAAAAATTGACTAGCACAATAACATAGCTAAATCATCTTAATAGAAAGATATGTCAACAAGAACAATTTAAATGTTCTCATTGAAATGTTATCCACTAACCAGTATGTAATATTTGTACAAATTAAAGATGACTTAAAACAAGTAGTTAGTCCCATCTTTTAGCAGTTATTATTTTTTGTTAATAAATTCCTCTTTTTTATGAAAACTGTTTTAATGTTAAAATTCATGAAAGCACTCTTAACCAACAGTTGACTAAAATTTTTAATTTAACTAAAAATGTACAAACACTGGAACACCAAATTACTTCTTAAGTTTTGATAAAGTAATACATGTGATTTTTTAATCCAAAGATAGCAGTTGCACAATGTTTTTACCTTGATTATAATGATTTCTTAGAATGATTTACTTTGCATGGTAAGATAACAAAATAATTGTAGAATGAAATACCCTTTAAATACTTCAATGCTCAAAAAAAAAAAAAAAAGAAAAGCTGACTTTTGATAAGATTATCTTAATAAGAAATGCAAATGGAATAAACTTCAGTTTTCATCATTTTAAATATTGTATGTAGCATTTATGAGTTCAAAAATATTTCTTCCATTTGACGGCAAACACATTTCTTCTTCTTCATAACACTCAACATCATCATCATTTTCATCAAGTTCTTTCTCACACTCTGGCTCATGCATTTTTTTCATATCACAAACTTTTTTGTGGGCATTCATACTTTTTATAGTTGAATGATATTTTGAACAATATGGACACATCCTCTTTTGTAAGGTTGTCACTCCAGATGGATCTTTCTTATTCATGGAGAGACAGTGCTCATCAAAGCATGTAGCCTCCATGCTCTCCAGATTTTGAAAATGAAGGGCCTGAAACAGGCCCAGCAGCTTTCACTTTCAAAGCATACATCTGATAATTAAAATTCAGGACATTGCCTTTTTCTTTAAAATTGCCCATTGAGAATTCACTTTTTCTTGAATTTCAGAGCCTTTAAGAGAAGGATGTGCTGCTTTAAAACTTTGTAAAAATCTTGACAACATTTAGAGGCATCCAATTTTTTTGTTTTGGTTGTGAAAACAAAAGTAACACCCAGACAGTATGGTAGTACTAGAAATAATTGCATGAGAATAGTTGATGGAAACATTCAACTTTCTGACCAATTCCTTTTTTTTTTTTTTATATATATAATTTTCCTCAGTATATTTTAGCAAGTGCTAACGTACACATAGGACCTCCGAGATATATTCACCCTTATCCGAGAAGGCTAGACGTCGGACTTCCCCCTTGCTTTCAATCCTGAGATAGTAGGATTAATTCTGCTTTAAGTAGTTGCTTGATGGTGAGAATCTTAGGGGTAAAAATATGAAATTTGGAAATTTTGTCCACTCAGAAGAAAGCCAAGGAACCGTTGAGTCACTGAAAAAAATGCGGGTCTTTTAATCTTCATATCAGTTGTGCAGAACCCGCAACCTCACCGACGTGAATTGTTCAGTGTTTTCGCCCTCTGAAGCATACGCCGATTGCCGAATCACAGAGCCACTGCCTCCCCAATGCCCCGTAATGCGTAATAATTTTCTTAGAGGCTTGGGAGAACTCCACCACATAATATTGTTTCAGAGAGTTGAATATTAATTCGCAAATTCTTTAATATTTAATTTAAAACTCCTTTCTGTTACATACAGAAAGCCTAATAATTACGCTGGATGACATATGTCTGTACGTCCTAGTGGGGTAAAATGAAATTTGAAGAATTTTGAAGTTTTAATATTACATGTATATGGTAATTATCTCCCTTGACGAAGTTATGGTATTGTCCCTTGAATTAGTCCAGTTATTGAATTTTCAATTACATGTATATCCAGATGTAAATTTCAAAAATGCTTTATTCTGGGGAGTTCGTGGTACAATCAAATCTAAAAGCAACTACCGATTGTATATGATAGTAAATCCACTCTTGGTCACATTTCAAGGAGAGGTCACCATTCTTAGGGGTGGGAGGAGGGGGAGTTGGTCACCCACGGGGTCAAAACATGTAAAATATAAAAATGCAAGATAATTTTATAACACTAAGTGCTTTGTCATTGGAAAACAAAGATAATATATGAAAATTGTAATTAAATTAATATCAATTTATTTTTGTCGGAATTTGATTGACTTATATAGTCGAAATCCAACAGTAATCACCATTCTTCTCAAAATGCAGTACAAACGTGACATATCAAAAGCGAAATTTTAGGTATTTCGTGATGTAATCAAATCTAAAAGTAACCACCAGTTCTATATGATAGCACAACCACTCTTGATCATATTTCAAGTAGAGGACACATTTCTTAGGGCTGCAGGGTCACTCACGGGGTCAGTGAATGCAAAGGAGGATAAAACATTGAAAATTATTGAATGCCTCAGAAGTTAAAAGAATACATGCTTTGTCATATATTAAACATAATTATATGAATATTGTAATTGATATCAATTTATTTTAGTCGTAATTCAGTGGATTTATATAGTCGAAATCGAACAGTAATCACCATTTTCTCAAAATGTAGTATAGCGTGATATATCAGGAGGCTTCATCTTAAGGAGTTCGTGATACAATCAAATCTAAAAGCAACCACCCTTTTTTATGTAATAGCGCACTAACTCTTGATCACATTTTAAGTAGCCTAGAGGTCACCTTATTTAAGATTTGGCGGGAGAGGGGTCACTCACAGGGTCAATGAGTGCAATGGGGGTCGAAACATGTTGTTTTTTTTTTTTAAATGTCGAAATAAATAAAACACTATCTGTTTTATTATATAACAAACATAGGTGTATGAAGTATGGAAATTGTAAATGATATTAATTTATTTTAGTCGTAATTGAATTGAATTATATAATCGAAATCTAACAGTAAATTCCATTTTTCTCAGGACGCACAAATATCGTGCGTAACCAAAAGTTTGTACACAAACGCTACAAATCTAAACCATCTTGTTTTGTCTTTAGCTGTGAAACACACATACAACACACATATATTGACGCTGTTATGCCCATAAGAAAAAAAAAAGCTACATGTACATTCACAGGAACAACAATATATGGCAATTTTCCTTTGACAGATCAGGCTTTACCACTATGGCAATCTTCCTTTTTACCACTGTTAGTTCTTTTCATACACTATCATCCATTCACACAACACCTCAAATAAATATTTGGCAGAGTTCACAGTATTGCTGTAACAAGATAAAGAAGGGAGGAGGGGGGGGGGGAGAGAGAGAGAGAGAGAGAGAAAGAGTGCTCACACATTTCTAGTCATCAGGTCCACTATCAAGTTCAGAGCTATCGTCTTCTTCATCACCGGTTTCTTCATAAAGGATAGTTGGATTGCAGTTAATGTCGCACCGATCAGCTGCACAACCACATGCATCCGTGCAAGAAACAAGGCTCTTGACTCAGCTACACATGTTCGTTCTGCATAATTGGTTCTTACACTTTGCAAGTCAGCAGTCTTTCGGGATTGAGGCTTTGCTTGTCCACGATGGTAGTAACCCACCATCTGGACCATTCTGCCAACCACACTCGAACACTGATGGTAATTCTGGGGCTGATTTGATAGCACTATACCACATCGAGATAACCTCCATCAGGAGGTTGAAGGACGTATGTAGAATGTAACTATACCAGCCTGGTAATGTGCACGTCTGCTATGATGGTGGAGGGTATCTTCAGTTGGGTTTAACGAGTCGGGCTTTTTCCTCCGAAACAAAGCAACGCGAAGTTCGTCGATACTTGTTTTATCCGAATCAGGATCACTAATCTGCTGTGTCGGATATACCATCTTCTCCTATCTGGTCTCTCCTTAGCTTCCTCAAGAGTCAGGGGTACTACGTTATGGAAGCCTGGCTGGTTGGCCATTATTATTTCAGAGATGAACGCGCCTTTCAGTACATGAACAGGCTTAGGTTACGTCCCGGCATGCATCCACAACTCTTTGAGCCTATATGGTCATTGAAGTGCGCAGCATGACGAGGACATCGGTATCTTGATTTATGGCCATTCATCTTTGATATCCAGTCTTCATGGTCTCTACTGCGTGGAGAATCATAAGGGGTGTCAGCTTCCTTCTGATTACTTTGTAACTGTTCGTCCAGCTGAAGAGTGCACTGCTGTTACTATTTCCCTGTCAAAGAGAGCACGGGTGGCCTGTACAAGATGAAAAGACAGACAATTGGTGAGATCTGCTTTATTCTTCACCACATCGAGAAATGATTTCCACTGTTGAAGCAGCGGCACAGAACGATTTCTCCATTTTTTTTCGAACAAGGCGGCTCTTGAGGCTACTTGAGGCTACACTTTTGTGCTCGTCGTCCAAATGTTTCAGGATATTTCGCAGCACCATGTCAGCATAGTCCCCAAACGTAGGCAAATGAGAAGGTTCACCCAAACTTTGAATGAGCGCCGTGCCATCAATTATTGTTGCTGTTTAAGCATGTTGTGGAAGTTTCGGAGGACAAAGCTGTGCAGAACTGCATTCAATAATTTGTCCTATAATGTACTTTTGTCCGTAATATTCATGGTTCCACCAGCATTAGCGAGGGACATCGGCACTTCAAACAATTCATGTTGCAAGAGTGTCTCTCAAATCTATCATTCTGCAGGTCTCTGCAGCAACAAGCAGTCTCTTGAACAGATTCTGTCAGCTTTGAAACTGACCTTTTCTTTCTTCTTTTTTGTTTCTTGCTCCAGAGAACGTTTTTGAATTAACTTTGGGGATTCTAGAGATTACGTCCTTCTTTTCTGTCTGAGCTCTTTCAGTGACGACCAGCCCATCTCCCTTTTCTTCTGCCTCCTGGAGGTCTTTTTTGACATCATCTGGCGCAACATTTATCGTGGAAATGCATACTAGCTCGTCTGTACTCTGGTTAAGAATTGAAGACGCATGGCCAAAACATCATCCTCGTCTTTCTTCATTCTTCCAGATCCCACTTCCTTGTGATATTTCTTTGGTACTTCATTCCTATCATCTGTCGTGCATTCTCTGATACCCTAATTCTGTAACCATACGTGAGGCACGATTTGTCTCTTGCTGAATCCTTTTTGTTAGTGTCGATCGGTCCCCAGCAAACCTCCAGCTTTATTTATGTGTGTCCAAAGCCAAATCAAGGGAGACTTTGTTGAAGCATAATGATTTTTTTATTTTATTTATTTATTTATTTATTTATTTATCTATTTATTTATTTATTTATTATTATTATTATTATTATTATTTTGTAAATGGCTCGCTCAGAAAATGCTGACCGCACTCGAGCAATGCCCTCTAAACTTGCAGACACCAGACTATTGTCTTTCTTCTGACAGATATACAGGCGCTCCAGTTTATTAGGGGGGGAGGGGGGGAGGCGCGTCCTGAAATGTGGATTTTGCCCAAAAAATGAGATTTAGAGCTTTTGTTTTCTCTTTAAAGTACTGCTTTTTCTGCGTCTAAAAATGATATCAAAAATTTGCTAAGTCAATTCTAACGTGTTTGACCAATGGTATTCAACGGTAGACCTTACGCATTGTCAGTCAGGATTTGACTCCACCTGGCTGCTAAATGAGGCCGTGGATCATCGCGATTTGATTAAATACAGGCAA
>JBCAUA010078037.1:0-10836 GCA_038406235.1 Peronia verruculata
GTGTGTGTGTGTGTGTGTGTGTGGGTGTGTGTGTGTGTGTGTGTGTGTGTGTGTGTGTGTGTGTGTGTGTGTGTGTGACCAATCTTTGATGTGAAGTTACATGTGAAATCATTTCAGGGGATATTGTTTCAATTTTAAACGAGTGGGTGTTAGCTTGATTCATGTAATTGCGTTTTTTCCCCCTAGCCGCTTGTGATTTGAGAAGACCGCGAAAAGAAATGAGACGAAAGGGATATTTGCACAAGCAGCGTTTTTTTTTTTTAGAGGGGGATGGGGGGTGGGTATTTGCACACGGAGGGCTATGCAAATGTAATCACCGTGCTCACTGAGGCACCTCCCCCTCCCTCCCGTCTTTCCCCCTTCCTGACCCTCCCTCCTTGTGATCGAAATCGATCAGAGGTCTATAGGAGCCACGAGGCAAAAGGACCAAGGTACCGCCAGTACGCTACGCCATGTCCCGCACTGCCCCGCACCGTCCCGCACCCCAGCTCTCTATCGACTCACGGTCGTGAATTTTTCATATTTCCCGCACCGCTCACGTATTTCTAGCGCAGTTGACTAGCGGGTAGCATTCCTAAACCTATGGGCCTCAACAACGCACTGGAATAGCTGCGAATGACGGATATTGCAGTCAACGATTTCTTACGGCGAATGGCTTGTGGAGGCCATTATTTTTCTTCTCAGTCAGATCGTTAGCATCAAACCACTGAACCTTGATTATTTTTCATTCAAAGGAACTATGTGCTGTGAAGCACTGCGCTGTTCATTGATTCCTGAAGCTGATTGTACAGTGACGCAGTAGCGATAGTGATGGTATTACTTAGTAGTAGCATCATGTACTCTTTAACCCTAGAAATGTTAGGAGGCCGATTTCTTTCAACGTCTTTATTTTATAAGATTAGTTCACGTACGTTTGAATAGGTATTCATTATTGTGAAGATGCTCCACGCATCACACTCTAATCTAGAATGCTAGTTTTATTAACTATACAAAATGTGGTTCTATTTTGCATTGACTTCACCGAGATCTATTGACATCGATAAGGTTAAGCGTACTCTTACTATTTGTGTCCCTCCGATCGACAGCCAAGTTTTTGGGTGGCTGAGTTCACTACCGGAAGCACTGTTTTCAGCCAATCAGATAGCGTGGGAAAGCCGGAAGTACAAAAGGATGCGAGGTCCAATTTTGTGGTACCAGTCCTGTGTAGTTGATGTAGGCATGTGATCTGTGATTCCCCGTCACGTTGATATCTTCTCGGTTACATTTGGTCAAATTGGTCGTTTTTCTGTGAGAGTAAAAGCATTTTGAGGTCAGTTATTCTGTTGAACTTTGTGGAGCTCATCTTCTACAGGAATTGTCTGGCTAAATTCTCTACTGGTAAACATAGAACTTGTGAACAAAATGCCCGTTTGGTATTCTCTCTTTAGTAAGTGTCAGATTCAGCAAATTGGAGTTGAGAATATTTATAAATACGAACACGATTATTTAAGGGAATTTTTATTTACTTAAGAGTTGTCAACGAGTGCTGATCTTGATGCGTTAATTCATTTGGCGTGATATTCATAAATTATGACTAAAAATAATTATTATGAGCTTTATGTTTAATTTTGCGGACTTTTCTGATATAGGAGATGTTTCATTTATTTGGGGGAAAAACAACGGTGCGTAATGTTAGGTCGAATCATGCCCAAAATATCTATAGAAACAAACAAACAAATAAACAAAACAGAAATGTAGAGGCAGACTGGCCCATTCAGAGGAGATTTTGTTTTTTGCAAGAGCCGTTTGTCCAAAGTACAACATGGCCCTGGGACTCCAAACATTAGATGAAATAGGAATTTCTTTCAGCGCCCCTCAGAGACACACTTGTTCTCGTCTCCATGTGGCCTGGATGATTTTTGCTTTCTCCCGTTAGATCTTCTCATCTGGTCATAATATCTAATTTATTTTGACTAAATTCCCTTTTCCTTGAACATTTTTGCTACAAGAAAATTGAGATTTAGTTTTGGAATCTCTGTTGAGTTCTTAAAAAATACAGTTTGGTTTCAGCGAATGAAATGATGTTGTAAGTTGTCTTTTAATTTTGCAGAAAGTTACGTTTGTTTAAGCGGAGACTGAAATAATTAAATTGCAACGAAAAAAGCTGCTTTCCCAAAGTCCCTCAGAAATGAGATTAGGTTTTCTGAGGACGGATAATGTGGGACGTTGACAGCTTTCTTTATGAGTAATATCCCGGGCCAACATTGCTGACACTCGGGTATCTCAGATGAAGGATAATTGCAATATTCTATACAAGAATCTCAGTTTTCAAAGATGTATAGCTTTATAGCAATTCCATTTTCCCTTTTCTCTCTGAGAAATCGAGTGATCTCCCCCCCCCCCCCTCATCCCCCGGGAAGCAATGTTTGATTTTGATATTGGCCGCGTTTGCTTGGTAGTGAAATGTGTAGATACAGTGACAGTATATGATAGGCAAATTGTATGTCCGATTTTTCCAATTTTAGACGCGTTTAATCGAAAAAAAACAAAAAGAAGACATAATTTTACATCATAGCTCTTTTATTATTTAGTCTTTATTTTAATCGATGAAATTTTGCTTTTTGAGGCAAATGCTCTGGTTGTTTTATACGAATTTCAATTTCAATAGTTTGCAACTGATAGATTTTTTTTTTTCTTTGATCGTTAACTTGGTTCGGAGATAATGGATGGGAAGATTTTCTTTGTCATCCATACACATCAAAAGGAAAGGCCGATGGCACAGGATCCTATCCGCTTGAACAACGGCAAGAGCATCAGGAGTTGAATGAAAAACGAAATAATAACAAAATCACCGACAAGAAGGAAAGAGCAAATATCTATCTTTAAAAAAAAAAAAAAAACGTCGTCTGCACGCTTTTCTGAACAGAGCTGTGCTTGATGTTCTTATTTAATGAGGAAAATAGATCAGACCTCCTTATCTTGGGCGGATTAGATGTTTCAGCTAAATAATATCAGGAAGGTCACGCGGAATCAAGAGAAGTTGAGAGTTCGCATTAAATCCTTTAGAGCGCCAGAACTCAGAGAAAGTATGGGATTTCAGTACTCAGTGGTCAAACATCAGTGTCATGTCTGATTGAATAAGCTGTTGTTGAAACTGTCCAAGCCTGAAAGTATGAGAAGCATCTGCTGCCGTGCTAATGTTTCTACATGATAGTCATTTGCAATATGTGAGGAGTATGTTGCTGGCACTGTATCCTGGATAATTTTTTTTTTTTTAAAGAAAAATCTAAAGAGGATGTCTTTCAACGGATCGAGCGCTTGACATTTCTAGATTTAAATTGCGAAGGTTTGCCTTAATATTTCAGCGCAGGCACTTAGACCTGTACATGCATTATGATGATTTCAGCTATGTGTATTTGGGAGCTATTGCCTGAAAGGGGTTGTATCTATCTGAAAATTAAATACTGAGCTTGAGATGTTTGAAGGATATCCCATTTCAGTGTGACTCTCGGCATATTACATCTCAGGATTTACTGGAAGGTTGAAACAAATCATTATTGTTCGTTATTTAGGATAGCGTTATCAGCTTAATTTTCTTGTATAATCTTAAACGGCGCAGTATCTTGCCTAAAGCTTGATGTGCTTTTGGCAAGAAAGACAAGATAACACAAATTGCATCAGCGTACATAAGTGTCAAAATGGAACTGAATTTTCAAACATCATCCACTGGATGAAACTGTGAAGAGAAAAATATGACATATTATCTTGCGTAGGGATACCTCAATTTAGAAAACGACCTCAATCTTTTACAACCAAACGTGACAAGTAAGGTTGAGGATAAAGAAAAGTTGGTAAAACTGAGTAACATACATAGTGACATCAATTTTGGAGTCATCTATAAAAGAGTCAACATAGAAATGGCCACGAAATACAGTCTTTCACAAGTTGCTTATATAATGTCGACATAGGTAGTCTTAAGCTGAAATTCAGTATTGCTTAGAGTTAAACTTTTCATACTTTTAGGAGCTGAGCCTGGTTCTAGCAGGTTGAAATGAAATAACCCAAAATATGGGGTTTTTGTTTGTTTGTTTCAACCGAAAAAAAGCTTCTTTTTTTTTTTCACCATATTATGCTCTATCAGTTTCTCAAATATTTCAGTTTCGACGGAATTCAAAAACATCAATAAAATTAAGGGACAACACACAGTCACACACACTCAGACACGTTCGAAGAATCTTAAATTTTTTAGTATGATGATAAAATTAGTCTTAGACGTTGCTCAGACTTTGAAGTGTCAAATTGGCCAGAGAGAGTTGGGTCAATCCTTTCACATTTCTGGAAAACGTGGAGCTGAAATGAATAATTCCTTCACCAGTTGGTCTCCAAAGACATGATTCTGTCATCTCGTGAGCTAGATCAAATCGTTTTGGCATTCATTTATTTCCCTTTACGCTCTCTGACTGATCTCCCATGGGGGTCTGTAGCCGGTGTAACCGGAAGAAATCGTTGGCTGTTAGTTAAGCACTTTGGATTACCTCCCTTGAGATTTCACTTATCATGAGAGCCACTGCAGGAGCAGGGGAGGTCAGTCAGCCTAAATACATGTACTTGCCTCTTTTGCACCAACGCAGGAGTGTTCCGCCATTTGCATGGACGATGAGCCGGATCTATCTGGACAAAACTCCTTTATTTTTGAAAAGATCTTCTTTCTTGAAAAGAGATACTGTACTTTTGTGATGTCTGCATTATATAACATATGAGACGCGATGCGATGAAATCAGGCGCTCGTCAAACTGAGCCGACGGGAGAAATCACGTGTTTTTCAACAGTGAATGAATTTTTAACGTATTTTTTCTTCTTTACCAAACCCTTCTCTATCAATCTAGAAATGCATTTCAACTGAATAAAATAGAGCGAGTAAAGGCCCTAAAATTGTAATTTAGTGACATGGCCTAACAAAAGTAAATAAGGATTTACAAAAGCGATCTTCCATTTTCTCACTAAATTCAGCTGCAACAACCGGTCACCCCCATCGTCTTTAATTGCCAATAACTCGACTTCCACTTAATGTAAACCAATACTTTTTTCACACACTGAAAGGAAAATGAATAATCCTCACAGTGATATCAATAACTCCATATGCTCCAAATTTGACGAGCGCCTGATTTCATCGTGTCGCGTCTCATATAGTTTCAGATAGATAACTACATATTGTTTTTGAGAATGGTGTGAGGCGATAGTTGTTTTTTCTTACTTTGGTGATTGTGGAATGTTATATTTGAATAGATGAGGATTGTTTGTTTGTTGGCGTTGGGGTTTAACGACACATCAGCACAACTACAACTATACTGTGTCAGACACGGTTAGATACGTTTACACGTCAAGTAGAAGAAACCAGGACAGAAGACCGGAGCAAAAAGAGAGAGAGGAGAAGAGATACCTTTTCTGGAATTTCGAGGAAAGCATCCATGGGAGACACCTCACCGATGACGGGCTCACACCGCCTGCAGGTGAGAGCAGAGAACCTACTTATAAACCCCGGATGGGGTTTATAACTCGCGGGGGGTAGGGGGATAGAAGAGGAAGTCATCATTAATTGATTCACTCAGCAAAGTCGCCGCAGCTCCAAAAGAACTTTAGCACAGATCTATCAATAAAGAATAAACGGCTAGTTCAGATCCAAGTGATTCTGTCGCAGTGCTTGATAATAAATAACTGTCATGAATAATTTCATAGTGGAGAATTTTTCTTGTTGTTCTGACAGTCTTAGTCATACGCTCTTCTACCACTGCACAATAAGGGCCCCGCATTATATTATTTGGCTATCTTTTATGTTGATCCCCGTTGGGGGCGGGAAGGGATAATATGGTTTTATAAAAATTAAAAGGAAAGGGGGAAAATAGGTACGCTGGCAACCATTGCTGCAGCCCAACAGGACAATATAAAATAAATAAATAAATGAACGATAGCTGAGATAGCCCTCCTGTTGGGCTGAAAAGCTTAAGAAAAACCTAACCAAGCCTGGCCACAGGGTGGAAAGTGAAATATGAATTCAAATTTAGCAACAACAGAAATAGTCATGTTAATGTTGTATTTTGTTTGGGAGTAAATTAGTTAAGCTGTACTGAAAAACGCGATTTCTCAGATTGTGTTAGCCTGGGAGAAGTAGGTCTAGTGCTTGTCGATTCACTTCAGGACTGGGCCTGGCCTTCATCCTACTCTCGTATTCTGAAGACATCCGATATGGAGAGATGTTGGATCAAACTGTACCAAAGAAGGACAGGCCAATTCTCAGAGTGATAGGTTATCCTGCCTGACCCTGATGGATCTGTCTTAAGACACAGCCTGTGTGACCGAGGCACAAATTATGGTATACATTGATAGTTAACCCTGTAAGCGGCAAGTCTGTGACATATTATGAACCCTACTGCTTCCCCTCATTAAACTCGATGACAAACTGCCAGCCACTGTATGCTTGTTATGCATGAGACTGTTGATCCATCTTTCTGTTCAGTAGAGTTTGTGGTAGTTCTAGTCCAAACATCTCTCCAGACTTCCCAATTCCCCCCCCCCCCCAACTACTTGTTTGGTTGTTACAGAGTTAAGACAAGGCGAAAGTCATATATTTCTTTAGCGAGACAATTTAAAGGAGGCAATGAAAGGAGGAGAGAGATTGGGCGGCAGGGAGGGAGGGATGGAGGGGGGGGGGGGGAGGAAAAGGGGATGAGACAAGGAAGAGGAGACGTGGTCTTTTCATTGTTACTATTCTTTTGCCAAAGAGGACTGAGTGTGTTTCGAAAAGAGGGGGGGCGGGGTGGGGTGAAGAAATAAGGCAGGGGACAGTGCCCTGTGTGGAATCTTTTCATTACATAATGGAAGTGTGGAATGGGAATGAGATGAAGTTGTTGACTCTTTGAAATCGATTCAATTGTCCAGCCAGCTTCCTATCCAGCTGTCCCCACCAGGGGCTCTGACCATCAGCTGATGAACCCCGGTCTGAAATCTTAGTTGTGATGGTACCTGAAGTCCACCGGAAAACATTGACAAAATCTCAGCTCTCAACATAAAGCAACCCCAAAATAATGTCCCCGTCCGCGTACTCTCTTTGATGATAGTTGCTATGCCAAGATGCCGCTTGACGGCGATTTACTTAGTATGAATGATGTTATTGTTCAAGCACAATGTGTTTTTCAATCTAAAAAAAAAAATGTGTCTATCAAGTAACAGCCCATAGTGTTCAACAAACGAAGAGTTTGTTAAAATCATGTGAGCAAGACTCAGAAACAGTCGATTGCTTAGAATATCCCAAGTTCTTAAAATGAAGGTCTTCCAGATTGCCTCATTGTTAAAAATTTTGTCAAAAAGAGAGAAACTATTTTTTTTTAAATGTTATATTGCGTCCTTTACTCATTTCTTTCCTTTGATTTTTTGGACCATTGTGTTGAGAAATTTGTGCAAGCTGTCTTATGAACTAGCACAGAGACATAAAGTCACTTTCTTTCTGTGGATTCAGAGATGTTGCGTAGAAAGTTGAGTTTGTATGTCATTGGTGCACTGTATTGGGGATGATTCATTTTTTAAGTAACACCCGGTTAGTTTGGCAAAACAGATTAGATGTAGTGAAAAAAAAAAAAAAAATCCCTGTCGTTACCGTCAGAAAACAGGATTTTTGCACATTGTATCTTTGCAAGTAGAGAACGCGGAGACGGTTATGTATTCTAAGAACTTCACAAGGCACATCGCACAAGAACTGGGAATGAGACAGGGTAGGACGAAGAAGGGGGGGGGGGGGGGGGAAAAATCAGGAAAGGATTTTTTTTTCTACATGTTTTTTAACCCAATGGATTTCCCAAATCAAAAGTGTTGTTCTTAATCAAAATGTTTATCACATTCTTTAGGCTCTGAGATATCTTTTATGGACTCAAAATATTACGAAATAATATTTTGTTGATTCTCTGTCGGGGAATAAGTCATTGGGACATCTTTATGCAAGTTTTTTTTAAACATACTTTTTTAAAATTCTCTTCGATCCCTCTAGTTCGCTTACGTCATTGGCCAGTTGTATCACATTTCCGTAGAAATGAAATCCCAGAATGTAGACCATGCAAACGGACCATTAGAGGCCATAAATAAACACAGTGTCTTTGTGTTCAGAGAAATCTTAAGGTGGAGCGCTACGAAAATCAATAGGAAATCCCAGAATCGAATGAGAAATGAATCTATGGAAAAGTCCCCTCGAAAGATCGTAAATCAGGATCTAATTTGATTCTTGTGCTTGTTATGCCTTATATAAAGAATTCCACCTGAACACAGAAACATGAGAAAGGCCGTTGAAAGAGCCGGAGCTCATGATAACAACTGCCAGAGAAGAATATGTCAGAAATGTCAGAGCTTTTTTGTCGGTCGTAGAAGATAATTAGTTATTTGTGTTGTCCTCCATGCCATTTTGTAGACCATCAGGAGACATTCAGGGTATGTTTACCCCAGAGTAACAAGACGAAGACCGAGCTTTTATGAAAATTAGGGCAGAATTAGCCAGTCATTTCAAAAAAAAAAGTCAGTCAGTCTTTACTTCCTGCTACGGCATGGAACTGTTTTCATATCTTTTGTTTGCCTAGTTCTTGACGGATACGGATCTGCGCAGATAGTGAAGTGTAATATTGCCTTGGAGCTCTTTGGTACGCCCTGTGGAGTTTACTTTTTCGGTTTCTCAATGGTGCTGGTGTGAAAAATTTGGAAGGTTGTAAACTTTTTCAGGCGTGGTATCGAGATGATAGTGATGACCATAGAGCTTTGTGGAATTTGTATGAGATTGTTGTGTTTTATTTTATCGACAGAGTGTTTCGTACGAAATTGTATTGAAGCTCCAGATCTTTCTACTGAAACGTTTGTAATAACATACGAGCTTTGAGAAGGAAACTATGATTAGTGTAGAGGAACTCAGTTTGGCAGCATTTTAGCGTCAAAATATGGCGTAGATGTAGTGTGGCACATGCTTAATGCCGATAGCAGTGACATTTTTTTAAATCGTCATTCTGGTATGTCCGAAAGAGTGCAAAGAGAGGCTGTTTGTGTTATCAGGGAGTGACTTTGTCAGTTTCGAACTTTGTCTCCGCAGAAAACATGCAAGTTTGTGTTCTGTACGTTAGGCAATTGTCCAATGGATGGTGTGTACCAAAGACGGATTTTGCAATACCTCTGACACGAATTGTGAACTTATGACCTATGTCTATGATATACAGACAACTACTGACCATGTTGCAGTGAAATGATACCGGTATTCTTAGAACCCCATTATATTGTAAGGACGGAGATTTCAGAACTTCTTTGGGCAAATTTACCAGAAATTCAGCACAAGCTTGTGTTATGTGAAGTAGCCAACTGTCTACAGGGACGTGAAATTAACCCTCAAAGCATGAACATAAACTGTCGGTCTGTAGGCGTTTCTGTGCCGTCATTGATTCTCATATTGCGGGAATGACAGTTTATCTCGTATGACAATAAAGAACTGAAGTACTGCTTCCTTGGTCTGTGTGCTGTGTAAACGGGACTTCCAGTACAAAATATGATGACCAAGTCTTTGTGTCAAGTGGCTCGTTGACAAATTAGGGCCGTCTTCAACGACCACTGTCGATAAGGACCGGAATGGCGGAGGGCATGTTCAGTGTAATCCGAGGGACCAACGTGTGGTCGCTGAAGTCGATGGTGGTGAGGATGTGGAAGCAGTCGGTGGCAGGGCAGGAGGAGAGGGTGGTGATACTGGCGGTGGATGGTGCGGAGGATGCAGACTTTGCCTTCCACTGTAAGTTTGCTGATGTGGTCGGTGCAGTCGTTGCTATGATGACTGCCCTGTCTCTGTGTGTTGCTTTTCTCCACTTATAGTTTCCCTCGCTCTGAAGTGTAAATACACGAAGTGTCAATTCCTCGTCACAATTCCCATTACATTTTTCTCTGTCCCACCCTTTTCTCTATCTTTCATTTTTGATCCACCCTTACTCTTCCCCCTCCCACCCCCTTACCACGTCATTTCACTTCCATTCCCGTGTTGGCGAATTTTTTTTTTCAGTTTTCTTCGTTTTTATACCCCGCTTGATTTTGTTTTGTTCAACTGTACTACAAGTCAAGTAGCCGATGCCAATTGTTTCCAGGTCTGGGTGATTATATTTTTCTTCATTCTTTTCTAGTTCACCAACATGTTTCATTAGAAATCGATCCTATCCCCCCCGCCCCCCCCTCTTCCTTTCACTCCCTCCTCGTTCTGTTCTTCCTATCTATTTTTCTGTTTTACTTTCTACTTCATCCCCCCTCTCATTCTGTCCCATTTTGTCAGCTTACAGTATCTTCCAAACACCGTAGACGCTGTCCAATAAGGACTAAAACTAGGCCTACATCTCCAAATTTAGCCTCCTGAACCAATCGGTGACCGAGGACACTGTTTCCCCAACCGCCCGATGTTTAGCCTACGCCCGTTGCCAGTTGGCCCGGTTCTCACGTATTTTTATAGCGAACAGCTAGGAGAATACAAACCGCAGGTTATTGCAAATCAATCGTGCCAATCTCCTGATCAGCCAGGATTTGTCTTTATACATAACACTCTGAATCTAGAGCCGTCCTTAAAAAAAAAATAAAAAATCCCCAAACAGAGCTTAATCTTTAAAGCCTTACTGTAGATCAGTTATGTGGGTTGTCTGAATATTGATCTAGATTGAGAGAATCATTGGCACTCTCAGACTCTCCTGGAAGGACCTTTTAACATGGTCCACGAACAATAGGATAAGAATAGCACACACACACACACACACACACACACACACACACACACACACACACACACACACACACACACACACACACACA
>JBCAUA010078048.1:0-10836 GCA_038406235.1 Peronia verruculata
TCCGAAATATATTGGCCCTTATCCGAGAAGGCTAGACGTCGGGCTTCCCTACCCACAGGAAGCCAGGGGACCGTTGAAACCATCCTCGCTTTTGAGAGGAATGTAGGTTTAAAGATCTTATAGTAATCATGAATTTCGACATATTCAGGAATTTCTAAACTGGATATTGCTAGATATGGGTAAAATACGAAGAAATAGCTTTCTTCGGCACTTTTTAGCCCCCCCTCCCCCCAAACGCCCTCTTCTACTCCCCCTTCCCAGCCCCTAGACACAAACAGTCATACACATTTTCCCTCTGCATCGTTCTTATTTTTTTGTCACTATTCAAGAACAAACTCCCCGGATTGAATTCTTGATTTCGAAATCTGTCCCTGGAAGGCCACGTAAGTCCTAAATGCAGGCTCCTTTTTTAAATTTATTTTTGTCTCATAGGTAATACACATACTTTGTCTCGTGGTGACTATTCCAGAGGAATCAGAGGAAACTTTCTCAGAGTACATGACACACTTCAATCATCACCTGATATCTGATTCCTAGATTTACGTCCTACATAACCATTTGGTGGAGTAATGGCTTTGCTAACAGTAGAAAGTGTCAGGAGCATCGATATTTCGTTTTCCTGGATGAAAATTTAACGAGTTCAAGTGCTTTGTGTGTGTGTTTTGTGTGTTTTTGTTTTGTTTTGTTTGTTTGTTTGTTTTTTGAAACCCTTAGAATATGCCAGAAAAAAAAAAAAAAACTCAATGACTAGAAAATCAACAGAGACTTTGCTTTAGTACTTTCTATTGAACTAATATAGCTTATTTGTTACTTCCTGTTGGTTATTTGCATTAGATTTCGAATCTATTAGATTTCTTTCAAATTTTCACTGCTCATTAGAAAAATGAAGACTAAATATTATGATTTCTCCAAATGATATTATCTGGTGTGATTGGCTAACGTCGCTAATTAGGTCATGAAACTTCCAATCAGCGTTCCCAGTTTCATTCCGCCGACGTCACATACGCGCCTTTTAATTACATTTTAGTGATGCAAAGTTGTCAGAAATGAATTAAACGTATTTCCTGTTTATCCCATATCCATCGATCGTTCTTAAAAGTCAGCGGTAAATCCTTTTAGTGAAAAGACAGGATTTCCTTGCTTGCCTAATCAGAAATCTCCGACAGTTTTTTGTTTTTGTTTTTGTTTTTTCTTTCTTCATTTTTTCATATACTCACAATCTCACATATCCATTCACGTGTAGATTTTTGCCATTGATTCTGGTGAAAACATTGTTTTTGTTTATACCGAACCATTCAGTATGCCATTTACATTACTCACATAAATAGGTAGTTGATTTATATTGTATGCCTTAGTTTCACCATAAGATACTTTCTGCCATTATTTGCATGTTATTTATATCACACATGTTTACACAATTGGTGATGCCTACTCCGTTCCGTGTAATATCATTTGTTAGTTTCTGTCATTGATTCGTGATATATTTCAAAGCTGAGATTGTGCATTATTTCTTCACTTCTTTTATTTATTTATTTATTTATTTGTTTTTATTGGTTTTGCATTTATTTGTTCATTATTTATGTTTTTCATTTTTATTTATTAATTTATTAATTCATTCACATGTTCATTTTTTATTTGTCATTTTGTTTTTCAAATTTCCGGTCTTACCTTCTCGAATTTACTCTAAATATATCTCAAATATTGATTTGCTTTCTGTTTCAGTCCACGCGAAGCCAGCCCGCCATTGGAGTGAAGCAAACATCCAAACCACGGGTAAGTGCGGGAAACTGTCATAAAGTCATATCATTCTACTTTACTTCAACCCTCAAATCCACGTAGTTACCTCGAAACAAGACGAACTTTATTATTATCTTTAAAACAGTGAAATGCATTTTTAAAAAAATTAATACTATAAAAATTTAAACTGGATTTTAAAGCAAACAAACAATCCGTACAAAAACACCATATAGCCTTTTTAAAATTATATGGGTTCAACTTGTTTGATTATTAACTCACATCACATAACACAATGGTGTTATGTTATTTTTTGACCACGGTTGTGGACAGCTGAGATAACCACCACTACAGGATGTTGAAAAGCTTATAAAAACCATAAGCCATATCACATGTATGCAGATTTTACAACTTCTACAACTACTACTACAAGACTTCCACACAAACCTCAACGGCAAATTATAAAGGAAACAGTTATCACAGAGAGATAAGCCACAACTCAACAAAATTACTTGAAAGAATACATGCATGCACATGTGTAACTAGATCTATATGCCATCTATTCCAAGCGCTTGCATCATTTTCAGAAAGCGACATAGCTCTATGTTTCTATCAACATGACAAATGGCCAGCTTACAATGACCAACGCTCCCCAAATCACGCAGCAGGCCACGTCACGTTAATGGTGAAACATCAATATCGCACTATGTGGCCCCTTTGGCTTATCT
Organism: Peronia verruculata; assembly: GCA_038406235.1. Taxonomy (NCBI): domain Eukaryota; kingdom Metazoa; phylum Mollusca; class Gastropoda; order Systellommatophora; family Onchidiidae; genus Peronia; species Peronia verruculata. The sequence goes on from JBCAUA010078048.1 coordinate 2,463, forward strand.
CGACACTTATAGAAAAGGGACTTGCTGTAGTCCCACCTTAAGAAACCACTACAACAGCTAAGAACAGTGATAACGAGGTCTCAGGAGTGTTCTTGCATACCTAGCTATCTTCGTCACGTCTCATATCGCGCCCTCTTTCTCAAATTGTCCTTGAGAGTGATTATTCCTAACTTGGCAATACTGTGACAGCATTTGACAGGCTTAAAACTGGATAATATGCCATGCATAATCGTCATCTGTTAAAGTTGAATATCACACAAATGACTCGATAGAGAGACGTGTAGGCAGATGTTTATGCGATAAACGAGCTACATCAGCAAGATCATCACTGCTTTCGAATAAAAAACGACATTCTGACGCACGCATTTGAGAAAATCAGTGCACACTGTCTACGAGTTTGTTTGAAAAGGAAAATACTGTTCTCTAAAGCTTGACCTTTTATTCAAAGTTAAAACCGCATCTCGTTAAAACTGTTACTCCATGCATTCAAATGGCCATAAGGTACTTTGAAAGCCACAGGGAGATCTCACCCAATTATGACAATATGGAATTGCCCACAGAATAACAAATAATTATCTTAGAGAGATTTGTAGGACTTCTTGGTTCTGTGAAGAGAGCCTATCCGTATAATACTGCCGGTGTGTGTAAAGACATGGACGGAAGATGTAGACCACAGTCTCCAGCCATATACCAGTATACTAAAGGTCATGCTGCCAAGTGGAGCTAATTCTGTACAAATGCTTGCAGCCTAAATGGAGCTGCTTTGTACATGCTGCCAAATTATGAAATTCAAAATCACATTCCAATGTTTGCTTTCAGCAACCCTATCCTGGCCTTTCTCCTTGTCTCGGGATCTTATTCTTTCTGTATCAATCTTCTTCAAAACACGTCCCTCTCTGTCTTTCTTTCTCTCTCTCTCTCTTCTTCTTCTTCTTCTTCTTCCTCTTCTTCTTCTTCTTCCCCTGAACTCCCTATTCATGCCTCTTTCATTCCAGACCGCAGTCTCTGTTTTTGTCTCTCACTTCCCCTTCGCCCTCGAGCCTTTCTTTCACTCTCTCCTTCCCTCCTCCCCCCCCCCCTCTCTCTCTCTCTCTCTCTGACTATCATTGTTCATGCACTCACTCATTCACTCACTCCATTAATACATAGGCAAATACAAAACCTACTAGCAGCTCTTAATTCATTCTCCAACCATGAAATATTTTAAACCTGCAAAGAAACATCAGGCCAGAGCTCTCGTTCTTGCTTTAATTATTTACAGACATGTCATGCAGACCGTAAAAAAAAAAAAAATTAAAGACAATATTTACTGAACACCGCTGGCCTAGAACTACTCATGTTCGCGGGAGAGCTCATAAACAGGGCTAAAACAGAGTGGAAAGAACCTCGACTCTTAGAGATCTGGAGCAGCATAAAAATTGACACTTTCCTAGAATAACAAGATTTCCTTAACTTACTAGATATCTTCTCTACTTATAGAATATCGGTCTCCTTTGCTCTAAAATTGTATTCCCATATTATTATGAAGTGCGTACTTATTTATTTATTTATGTCTTTATTTATGTCTTTATTTATGTCTTTATTTATTTATTTATTTATTTATTTATTTATCTGCGCTATTTTGTTTTGATCTTTATTATTATTACTATTATTATCTTTAAGCCTTTCAATCCCAAGGAAGTGTTAATATCTCGACTTTTAAACGTGCGTACTCATGGGATCTCCAGCCAAAACATACTCACCCTTATCCGAGACGGCTGATATCCAGCTTCTCTACCCAAAAACTGATAGGACCGCTAAGTCACTGAATTTTAAAGAAAAAAAAATGCCGGTTCTAATATTCTGATCTTTCCCACTGATACACTTGTCTTCAAATCTTCCGGAAGGATTCGAATTTCGAATAGACGAGGTTTTTTTTTTTAACGCCTCGACCATGGCGATTTTTTTTTGAAGCCATTCCTGAGTGACAGAAATGTCACTGAGACCTGCAGACAACAGTTACTGAAGCCAGAGGGAAAAGAATATGGAACAAAATGATGTTGTGCTCCCCTGAGATAGCTGAGGTTCCTTACCATAACTAAATCTTATGTTAATACATGTAATACTTTCTGGATACTAGTCTACTTCAAACGCCGGCTCTAAATTTCCTTTCCCAAACAACCCATTGCTAATTCTCAGTCTTTGAAGCCACTCCAAACCGTGCATCGAACAATACTTTACTCTTGAATATAGCGGGTTAGCTGACATGACATGCCCTGATAATGATATCATTTTCTTTCTTTTAAATGAAATTATTCTTAGTGTGCCGGACTCCCCCCCCCCCCCCCAAACAAGGACAGACCAACATGCCAACCACTTCTCAGCAATCCCCCCCCTCCCCCACCCCCTTTCAACCCATCACTTTTCTAATTTGTTTAACTTCCAGGTTTCAACTTGCGTCGTCACATTAGTTTTATTTCTGAGAAATGATGATAAATGAGACGCAGAACGATGAAACAGGCGCTCGTCAATCTCAGGTGATAAGAGAAATCATGTGTTTTTTAACAGTGAATGATCTTTTAAGGCATTTTTTTTTTCTTCACAGAACCCTTATACATCAATCTAGGAATGCATTTCAGAGTTAAATTTGCTGAAACAGATTGAGTCAATGCCCACAAGTTGGAATTTAGTGGTATGACCTATAAGGAAAAATACGAATTAACAAAAGTGATTGGCCATTTTCCCGCTCAATTCAGCTGCAGCAACAGGTCACCCCTAGTATCTTTAATTGCTCATACTTTGATTCCTACTTAAGGTTCAACTAAAATCTGTGAACATGCAGAAAGGGAAATGAATAACCTTTACAGTGATACCAATAGCTCCATACGCTCAAACTTTGACGAGAGCTTGATTTCAATGTGTCGCATCTCCTATGTTGTGAGGGAATCATGTCAAGAGGTTCAAGATCAGATGACTTTTTTGTTGTTGTTGTTGTTGCTGTTGTTTATTTATTTATTTATCTATTTATTGTTGTTGTTGTTTTAAATTACTATTATGGCTATCGTCTTGGTCATCTTCGACAACAAAGGACAAACAACACAACCGACAACATGGCTGTTATTTTGTTGTTCTACTAACGTGTAGGCCTCCTATTGTTGTCGTTGTTGTATTTGTAATAATAAAGCTCTAACAGCAAAGTAATTAATAAAGATAATAGTAAACCAATGCTGTAACAGAAACAGATGAACGAGATGTTAATAACAGGGATAAGATAATGAGAAAAAGGTAAGATAAGGTAAGATAAGCTTTATTTGTTCCGATGAACAAATTATTAGTTATTGGTCGATGAGTCACAGTGCAAAATAATGAAAATGTAAGATACTGTTATTCCCAAGTTATTTGCTCTGACTAAGCTAACGCGTGGAAATCGACGTCTAATTTTAGTAAGGGGTGGGGGGGTGTTACAAATACTCCTTTTAGCAGGGATACAAACATTTTCGCCGGGATTTCCAGGTTTTTGCTTAGTCGAATAATCACATTTACATGCGGACAAATAAATCACGAACAACGTCAGAACAAGGTAGACGCGAAAACCTTCTTCTGGCTTTATACCTATAGCTTTATACACAGACCGCTGATGATAGAAATGAATGTCTGTAGTGCTCACGATTTGTTCACACTCTTACTAGCAACAAACGCTCTGTTCTTTCGGACTTCCTCAGTTGATCACAAAGTGGATACACATAGACTTCCTGACTTATATTTTGATACCCAGTCAATAGTCAGTCATGTCTCCTCGTACAAGGCGTAATCATGAATTCCTTTAACAGTTTCGTTCGCTTTCTCGACAGATCTGTTTAAATTAATATTCTCCATTTGAATAAATAATGAAGGGCATATGTGCAATGTGTCACCCCGACGTGTTCGAAACGTTTCATAGATCAGGCCCACGATCTTTTTCACAACCACTCAAATAAAACATCCCTCCCTCCCTCCCTCAATCGCTCACTCACTCACTCACTCACTCACCCACTCACTCACTCACTCACTCACTCACCCACTCACTCACTCACTCACTCACTCACCCATTCACTCACTCACTCACTCACCCACTCGCTCACTCACTCACCCACTCACTCACTCACTCACCCATTCACTCACTCACTCACTCACGCACTCACTCACCCACTCACTAGCCCGTAGTCCCGTCGGACCGTAGGGACACTGCCGATGAACACCAAGCTATCTTTCGCCATTCCTCTCGACACTCCGCAGCTCTTATACAGGCTTTTTCCCACCTCCGTTTCTGCTGGCTAATCTTCCTCGCACCATTTACTTGGTGGGTGCTTTGGACTATCACCTTCATCAAATCACTCGATCTTACGTTGAGGAACATGCACCAACACAAACTGGAGCCAGCAGCATACCTATCCATATACAGCATGGCATACAGACATAATCCCAGACAAACATTATGTGCTCTCAAACATAATAACGTAACACTGCCAGAACAGACATTTTGTTTTGTTGGCATGATACCAAAGCAAGGCAATAATTATGATGAGCGAGAGTGTATTAAACATTAAACAGGTCGGTCCCTTGACGTTTCTTCAGATAACTGATGCTCATCATTTTGGCACTGTCGGTTTGCTTGACTCCATTCCTCCGCTCTTCATCCGGCTTTGCTAAAAATAACAACATTTATCTACTGGTCACATGAACAAAGACTCAGGAAATGTACACTACACATCGGACAGAGTTGGCACTGCTATTCGCACTGCTATTTCCGATGCACATAATTTAACTTCCTAGTGCTAGCGTAATAATAAGCTTGGGCACCAGCATGCACATATTTTACTTCTTGGTCTGAAGTACAAAAGCATGAATTTCAAGTTTGGTATAATGAACATTAAACTGCACCTCTAGGCAATGATACACTGCTCTTTCCACTTATAAAGAAATAAGTGGGAGAGAAACCAACTCGTTCCATTTCCTTACTTGCTCACCCTTAGCTCGGTCGGTTGTCAGTGCACGTGCCTACTGTGGAAGGGGGCTGGGTTGGACTATGATGTACAGTGTAGTTTTCTGCAGCAACCAGAACGATATCAGATTTCTGCTCAATCTGTTTAACCACCAGTACACAAGAACTGACTGATTGTAGCGTTTATTTTTCCGGCCCTTATAGTTATAACAGTACACAGTGAGTAAGATTGGAATCAGTCGATTCTCAGGTTGTATTGGAGGTCCTTTTTGACCATTAGTACATTCTACCATGCACGATCTGACGGGGAGAGTGAGAGCAGGCAATAGAGGTACTTGACCAAACATTGGGAGGAATACTGCAATACAGAGTAAGGAAAGTCCTTAATGTCTGGGGAGAGCGCATTACGGACAATGAATACAACCAGAGAGCCTATGATACAACTTACAAGTCATTTTTACCGTCAGACAAATTACTTCCCTTTGCCAGGCAGGTAGAAGATGAAATAAACATTACAAAGATAGGCGGGAAAACACGTATTCTTTTACTTTTTTTTTTTATTCATGATAAATGGACAGACCTGAAATTCACCATTAACTTGATAAATACCATTTTCTCATCATATTAAAGATATTCTCCACATTTTTGTCTCGAGAATATCAAAGAACACCCAGAAAAATGAACTTATATTAGGCCTACCCCGATGTTTCTCCTATTTCTATGCAATGCTATACAACACTGGTACTAGCACTGCGCTAGGACATCTACTACCTCTGTCACTGACATAACTTGAATACACTATACCACTACCGACAACGACGACAATACCTACGACTCCAATTTGAACTTAATATTCATTAGATCGATTATTGCACTGTCGTGTGCATGGATGCCTTGCTATGTTTATTGTATGTGTCAGTGTTTCGAGACGACACCATCTGCACTGGGCCAGGCGCCAAAGCCGTGAGTTCACTTTAAATCGATATTTTACTTCTATTATATCCTCACATATAGACCTACTCTTCCCCACACCAGGACCAGTCGTGGCAGTTTACTAACCTACCGTGAAAAGCTTTTGCATTGAAAAGAGGACATTGGTTAAGAAATGTTTTAAAGCAACAAAATCATTCATATTCGACTAAGCAAAACCTTGAAAATCCTTGTTTGTAGCCTCTGCTAAAAAATAGAACATCCAGTGATGTTAGTTACCGCTCCACCACGACATCCAAGAACAAATGTCACCGGTCCCGTGCATTTTTTATGTTTTTTTTTTTATGTCTGTGGTTGTGAACAGTTCGGAGTGTTTGTACCCCCCCCCCCCCAACTAAAATTAGACAGAGATTCCCAGCCGTTCGCTTGGTCGGAACAAATCTATTTCATGGGCTAAGTCACTGTATGATGGGATGCTCATTAAGTTATCAGGAGGTTGCATACTACGGTAGACGGATATCAGCTAAAGAGATTAGGTGAGACAGTGAGTCAGAATGGAAGACAGAGGTGGAAAAATGGTATCAAAATAATGTAACCACAAAATGAAAGAAAAGTCACAAAACTGGCCGTCCTTCATGCAAGTATAAGACATTAAAACCTCTGATCCCAACTGCAGAGCCGGACTGGCTACTCGGGAGTTTCCCGATGGGCCGGTGCATCAGTGGGCCGGTGGGCCGGTAGGTCTGTGGGCCGGTAGGGACTTCTATGTCCCAGATGGGCCGGTTAAATTGGCAAACTCCAGGGCCGATTTTTCGAGCCAGTCCGGCCCTGTTACTCTGTGTATAGCTACGTATGTCTGCCCTCAAATTTTATATCCTAAAAAAAAATATAGTAACGAAACCTAAACACAGCTTATGTCATATGGTTGCCAAGTGCCGAGGAAAGTTGTAGTTTGTTTACAGGACATGGTTTTATAAGGTCGGTTTGAGGAGGAGGAGGGATTGGAAAGGGTGGGGGGGGGGGGGAGGTGGGAGGAGGGAGTTCGATTGAGGGCCGATTAGATGAAGGGGCTGAATGGGGGAATGGGGGCCTAATGGGCTAAAGAAGAAGTGTGCGTCATGGTATATCATAGTATAGTCAGAATAATGGCGATAGGAGAACTCAATGGGTCCAAGTGTTTTGTTTTTTCTTTGTCAAGTGCTGGAGCTATAAGACAAGCATTGTATGGAGGGCGAAAAATCACCTTTTCTCTTGTCATTTGAAACTTGTTGGGGACAATTCTGAAAAAAAAGAAAAAAAATTATTAGTTTCTTTATTTATTGTTCTCATCGTCATGTTTTTTTTTTTCTTTTTTTTTTTTTTCGTAACTTCTTTGTCTCACAAGTATCATATAATCAGAGGAGAGTTTTTTTTTTTTTCTTTCTTTCCTTTTTTCTTTCTTTACCATGCTTGTACTTTACCTCTCGTACAGAGCCAGGGGAAGATAACTTAACTGGCTGAAAAGATGGCTCATTGTCCAATGGCAACCTGACCACATGTTGTGTCATAGGCTTCTTAGACACAGCGTCCTGTCCCCTCCCTCCCCTGAGGGGGGCCCGGGGTTTATAAGCAGGTTCTGTGCTCCCACCTGCAGGCGGTGTAAGCCCACCATCGGTGGGATGTCTCCCATGGAGTGCCATCCTCGACATTCAAGGGGAGACATCTCCTCTCTCTCTCTCTCTCTCTCTCCTTGCTCCTGTCTTCTGTCCGCTTTCTTTCCTCTCTTCTTCTTGACCTGTAAACGTATTATACCGTGTATGACACAGTATAGCCGTAATTGTGCTGATGTGTCTTTAAACCCCAACACAAACAGATAAACAAACAGCGCACAGACTAGGCGGAAAATATGCGGTCGCGTTCAATATCCAAAGTACGCGGTTAACTGCGGCGCGCAGCGGTCGTTTGCCGAGGACAAGCCAAATCGTGAAAGGACATGCTTGACGCTACCGCTTTTTCTCCTTGCAGTCTGTGAGGCATTTTGTGGGCAAGAGCCCTAAAGTCTTGCTTCTTTTCAAAGTCCTGGAAGCGCTGCAGGATGGACCTCCACAGCAGCGATTTCTTTACGTGTCTATGAGAACAAGTGCGACTAAAGAAGTAGATCTAGATATTTATTAAGGGTCAAGTGATATAATCTTTCGCGTCTTCAAAATGAGGTGGCTTTTATTAGGTTTATTTTCAGAATCCCTCCTGAGATCGCTGTTCAAACAGATGACTTTGTTTGCACGGTTTTTGTTCTGTTTGGCTTTGTTTTTGATTTGTTTACTTAAAAAAAAAAAAAAAAACTATTGGCCAATTTCCTGTGCTTTTAACACACTTTTTGTTTTGTTTTGTTTTGTTTATTTTTTATTATTTTTTAACTAGATAAATACATCATCAACATCATCATCAACAACAACAACAACAACAACAACAACAACAACAACAACAACAACAACAACAACAACA
>JBCAUA010078070.1:0-10835 GCA_038406235.1 Peronia verruculata
CAGACAGGCACCCAGTCAGACAGAGACAGCTGTACAGGCCAAGCCAGACAGGCACCCAGTCAGACAGAGACAGCTGTACAGGCCAAGCCAGACAGGCACCCAGTCAGACAGAGACAGCTGTTCAGGCCAAGCCAGACAGACAGACAGTCAGACGTATATAATTATTTATGTAAAACAAAACCGAAAAGACAAACAGCTGAAGAGATTTAAAACACACACACACACACACACAAACAAACACACACACACAGATAATAATACATATAAACAGCACAGGCTGACAAACACACATGCAGACAAAACAGGGGAAAAACACAGCCTCTCAGGTTGGACAGCGTCTGTACTCACCATGTTGCCAGCACATGGCCGATCCTCTTGCATGGCGCCGTGTACAGCGGGTGCCAGCCTTGGTTAGTGCGACGCAATGTTGGTGTGTGGCAGGGATGGGTAGGCGCTTTTTTTTATTCACATATCCTGAGCCTGAGCCTGGTTTATCAGAAACAGAACAGAAAAATCATTGCTATCATTTCATAGTTTTTTTTTTTTTTCTTTCTTTTTCTTTCAGACGGACGATCTACTGACGACCAATCAATTATCTCACAATAAACAACAACAGAACTGAAGAAGCTCATGTCAGTGGCCTGAATATCTAGTCTGACAAACTCATTACAGTCACTGCCATCACCATTAACTCAAATCAGTCAAACAAACAAACAAACAAACAAAACGCAGCGTTTTTTCGTTTGTTTCCACTCCCACTTTTACATAGGCCTATTTATTCTATTACCAAATAATAGAACAACCCCACAGGTTTAACCTTCTGGGACCCTCGACCAGCCCAAGTCTACCTTAATGCTAACATGTAGGTCAGACAAGCGGGTGACGGTCCTCGATAACGCTAACATGTATGAGACCCTCGACCAGCGCAAGTCCACCCTAATGCTAACATATAGGCCAAATAAGTAGGGGTGGGAACACACGAAAAAGCGCCCAAAAACGCTCAGTTGCAAATGAGGTATTTCGAGAATAATCACATGACCGAGGATTTTCGCTCACACGCTGATCTGTTGACTTGCTCTGCGCATGGCAGACAAATTTGGCAGACAAATCTTGACGAAAGACAGACTTTCAGACATGTCACATCATATAAACAAAGCCACATGTGAGCGATGTTGCCTCGGTCATGTGACCGATCTCGAAATATCTCATTGATCGAATGCATTGAATGTCCGGTTTTCGACACTATCATCTTTATCATCCTCTTCACAACAGATCTGTTCCCACGAAGCAACGGTTGGAAAACGTCTAACTTTAGTGGCGATATTGAGGGGGGGGGGTACAAACATTCCAAACTGTTTACTGCTATTGACATGGGAAAATGTTGCATGCGACCGACAATATTTCATAGTCGACTAAGCAAAAACCTGGAAATCCCCACCCGAGTGTTTGTAACCCCTTGCTAAAACTTGATCACTCACTAGTGTTTGTTACCGCTCAATCACGAGATCCGAGAGCAGTTTTCACCGATCCCGTGCATTTTTGTTGTTGTTGTTGTTGTTTTTATGTGTTTTTCTATGTCAGTGGCAGTAAATATTTTGAAGTGTTTATAACCTCTTACTAAAATTGGACAATAATTTCCAGCTGTTCGCTTGGTCGGAACAAATCTGTTTGTATTTCGTCATTATTCACCTTATTATCAGAGGCCTATATCATTTTAATATTAAACTGGGTGGCTGGCGTACAGGAAGAGGGACTAAAATAAAGACTGTTGTTTTGGAGAAAAAATTTTATTTTTTTTTTCAGGTGACTTGCAGAGCAGATTTGTAACTTTTATCTAATACTAAGGTGGAATAAAGGAGAAAGATTGTGGAAGTGTAATTTGAAAAAAAAATAATATTAATAGAAATCCCCACCGCCATGCGAGCACACGTTTGGTAGAGATTATGCTTAGAGACATTGGAAGTGTGGTTCACAATTACAAAAGCTGTAGGGACCCAAAGTTCAGAGTGAGGACGCCGACTCATGTTCAAGACATTAGGGATCAGCTGGAACAGTCACCATGCAAGCATTTGGGACATCCCTCTCGAGTGTTCGTTTTGAAATTGCCTCTGAGCAAGAGTCGGTGACTTTCTTGCACAATACATTTTGAGTCCCTCGTTTTGCTCGTCACCCTAAATTTTCTAAAACAAGCATAAAAATGTGGTCACATTAGTTTCGTCATAGACTGTTTGGTGGTGCAGCCTTAGTATTGCTTTTCTTTCATTTCAGCTATGAAAGGAAAAGGTTACTGGTTGCCAGGACGGCATCATAACATGAGCAAAAACACAGTGTGAGACTATCACTATTGCCACTACAGCAGTTAGTACAACCATTATTACTATCTACACCGCACACATTATATAGGGCCAAAATACAATAACAATGAGAGATTCACAACAGAAATGGTCTCTGTTATTTAAAGCAGCCACTGTGACAAACACATAATGAAAAAACTTTGTAGATCGTAGCTGTACAAACAAAACAATCAACAACATTCTATGTTGATCAGATAGCCTTTATTAGCACACTGGAGGAAGTGCAGCTATTTAAATCTTTACATAGAAATTTTAACGAAGACCATGAAACATGATTCCAGTATCACGAGAACCACTGATTCTGGAACTCTATAACCTATCCTTTAAATGCAGAGTGACTATATATTGAAACACTGAAGTCTATTCCTTTTTTTTTTTTTTTTTTGTAGAACACAGATTTTTGAAACATAGTAATGTATTAAGTTAATCTTAGATAATTTTTCAACCTCTACTGCCAATGACGTATTGTATTCTGCTTCTGTTTTGTTTTCTGCCTTTCCAAACTTCTCCAAAGCCCAACCCTGTATTTCTTCTAGGTTTTGCTGACCGCAAATGAAGTGTTTCTTATTTTCGATGAATAAAGTATTGTACATGTACCATATTCTTTTTCCCCCACTTCCTCTCCCCTCTTTCTCTCCCCTACCTCCTCTCCCTCCCTCTCCTCTCTCTCTCTCTCTCTCTGCCATCTGACAATTTCCCACTTTGAGTTTTAGCTCTATACAGGACCCAGTAATTGCTGAACAGCGCCAACAGATCATCAACAAGAAATACCAATCATTGTCCACAATGCAAGACAGACTTCCGAGCCAAAATTGGCCTGGCCATCCATCTCCGCAAGCATCAAAGTCCAACACCAAACCCAGGATGACAAAATGATGTTTCGTCAGACGAAGTTGACAACTGGCTGAGATAGCTGGCAATACTGACATTGACCCTGACCTACATCTCGTCCGTCCTTGAGCCCTCAATCTCATTATGTCTCCGACCTACACATTCTGTCTGTCATTGATTCCTACATTCATCTGTCTCTGACCTACATTTTACCTGTCCTTGATTTCTACATTCGTCTGTCTCAGACCTACGTCTTATCTGTCCTTTAGTCTTACATTCATCTGTCTCAGACCTACATCTTATCTGTCCTTCAGTCCTAAATCTCATGTCCTTGAGTCCTAAACCTTATTTGACTTTGAGATCTCTGCCGCGAAGCTCTCTAACTTCCTGGGCCCGGTATGGTCATCTGGTTTCCTCTCAAAGACGTTGCTGCTTGTCTTGTAGTAAAAGTTTTGTCCAGTTCGCAGTAAAGTTTGTCAATGGGAGATCGTTATGCTCAGTCCTATTACTTCCCTTAACCAGACAAAAGAGGGGTTGAATAAGCAGTGTGAAGAGGGAAAAATCACTCTAACGCCCTTTGCTTCAAACAAACTCTACGAAAATTAAAATAATAATAATAATAACAATAATACAATAAAAATAAGTGTAAAGAGAATGTTTTCTTCTTATTATTATAATTTTGTCCAAATTTTTGGCGATTAGTCTTCCGAATGACAAGAAGTAAAAGGATTTTTTTCCTCTTTAAGCTGCTTGCTGAACACATCTAATGTCTAACAAAAGGAAGTAAAAATCTGGTCAAAATGATGTCCCCTTACATGAGTCCCTCTTTTGGGAGGGCCAGATAATCAGTAAAACTATCTCCCTTTGAGATACTCAGTGGTTTGTTCCTGAACTACTCACACCTCACTCATCACGACCATCACCGCACAAGTACAACTACACCAGGATTACCAACATCACCATGGCCTATGCCATCGCTATCACCATCAGCATCATTATGGTCATACCTTCATCAGCCAAGTAATCAACAACATCATCAACAATGCCACCCATTTCACCATCACCAGCACCACATCACCACCACCATTACCAGCATTACCAGCACCATATCTCCACAACATTTACCTCCACTACTAACATCAATGTTACCAGCACCACATCACCACCACCATCACCCAGCATTACCAGTACCACTATCACCAACACCATATTTCCACAACATTTACCTCCACTACTAGCACCAATGTTACCAGCACCACATCACTACCACTATCACCCAGCATTATCAGTATAACTGTTTACTTGTGCTGCCATATTTTTCATCCTCAGCACTAACATCGCCATCCTCACCGTCACTTATTTTATCATCTACAACTCAAACACAGGGGAGATGATAGAACAAGTCAGTCATCGACATTTATTATCATTATTGCAGTTCTCTCTCTTATATTCTCAAAACCACACATCGCATCAAACGCTGCATTTCCCACTTGATTAATAAGCTATCACATGCATTGTAAAAAAATAATAATAATAATAATTATAAATGTAATACATGATAAATTCAACGCTAAAATGATATGAAAACTTATGAACTTTATCTTTCTGAATGAACTCTAATATTTTTCCTTGGTTTAGCGATTGGTGATCTGATTACAAATTCTGAAGCAGATTCATTAGGAACACAATATATATGTATTATATCATTAAAAATATATATCAGGTTTTGACTATAAGTGTCTCATAACTTTGTTTACAAAAGGTAAAGAATATGAGAAAATGATATCATCAACCATAAGTTTATAAAAGCTAAAAATTTAAGAACAAAAACTTGTGACTCAGTTACTCAAAAATGCTCACGGCTCTATTCATTCGTCATTCCTATATACACAAGTAAATACCTTTGTAAATATAATTGAATGCATCAGAGTATAAGTCATTGTTTTCTCTCCTCCTTTTCTAACACGTTCTAGCGAACAATTCAGAACAACAAGGTAAACTTTTAACAACATAGACATTGTACAATGAAATTTCCATAAAATGGCAATGACAAACACATGTGCAATTAAATTAACAAGCACTTATTTTCATGACATGAAAGTACGTATGGCATATAATATAACATTCAATGTTTAAAAATATAAACTCACGGTTATGTCTATAGGCTACTGCTTCTTGTACTGCATAATGCTCTGTTAGTCAAATCATATGTCGTCTTACCGAGAGTCTTGTCTGTGCTTTTATCGCCTTCTAACCATGACTAAAAGAAAGAGTGTTACAAGACTTTAACATCTTTTACTATTTTATTTGGTTGGGGGGGGGGGGGTCTTATTCAGATTTTTATGTCATTCTTAATCGAATGGCTGAAAGAGTCTCAAACCACCCGTTTTAAACGTTCTTGAAACAACCACTTCTTCTTTGAAACATCGGTACGACGTCATGGATGCTCGCACAGGTGACTTGTTTAACTTCCACTGAAAGGAACAACGGTCTATTTATGCGTTCTACAAAGTTAAAACAAATGGTAATCTCTTATTATTTATCATCGCATGCTTTATCATCTAAGATGGATTTGTTTTGAATGCAGTGACTTTGTTTTCAGTTAGTTTATGCTTTAAAAATAATAAATAAAAATACATCACAGATGATTGTGTTTTCGATTCATAAATTAAAATAAAGTTTTCTTAAAGCCATTGTCCTTAGCAGAATGTCTTTACATGTACATGTATCACCATGATGCATACATTTTCTTTGAAGCTTCTGTTCTTATCAGTTGTTTTTGTTGTTGTTGTTGTTGTTGTTGTTGTTTTTCAAATGTGTATACATAAACTATGTAGCATCTTTAAAGCTTCTGTGCTGACGAATTTCATATCCGTAATCATGAAACACGTTTTAAAAGTGTCTGCATTTACTCGTATAATTGTAAAGCGTAATTTTGTAAAGCGTTTCCGGAGGATAAATTTCCTCCAAGAACCACTTGTCAACCAGTCACTAGATTAGAGGTGATTGGCTGAGAAGTTAGCAGGCAAAGTCCATCTCTCTGAGGTCTGACTGAGGGATAGGTGTTTTCATCCAAACAATGAGCTGTGTGGGCGTGACAAACCACACGTCATCCATGGCTGACAGCTCATTCATGAAGATAATGAAAGCTGGGGACAAGCGAAAAAGGATTTTTTTTTTTTTAATGTGAATACATGTATATAAAATACCTTATCTTACAACACCACACTAATATATAATTATGGAGGATGAAAGAGGATTTTACCGTGTCCATCAGTCGCGGTGATTCATATCGAAATTGTTTAAAGAATTTTAAGTAACTGATGCTTGTTAACACGAAACTCGTGCTTAAGTGCCAAACACATTAATATAAACTATTTTAAAGAAATACGTAATTGTTCTCATATATTGTATAAAAAGCTTATTCTAACACAGTTTGCCCTAAAAACTTAGGTCCTAATAATATCTTTATATCAGATGAAGGACGAAAAACTCAGAATGATAAACATATAACCGATCACAGTTATTCGGTTATTCAGTTCACATTCCCAGAGAACAAGAAATCTGCCTAGTTTTCATTCTCGGATATCATCTGCGTGTTTTTTTTTTTCTAACTTTGTATGTCTAAGAAATTAATTCTATGTCAGTTCAAGGCTTTGTTCGTAGGATGATACTGATAGACAGGCATACAGAGGAAATGATTGGAGGGATAGAGCTATAGGCTTGGGTAATGAGACAAAGAAGAAAAATCTGGGGTAGAGAGCCTTTGTCTGTCGAGACCGAAGGCTTCCAACAATAACCTACTATTCACCATCGTAAGCGTCAGGATACTTCAGGAACATCGAGGCATGAGCGAATATATTCATGGGCACCTTTTCTTGATAGAAACTCTAGAAATTACGTCTGAAATAAAAAGATAAAGTGTTCATTTATAGTCCATATCTATGTTCTAATTGATGGCTGTTTCGTTGTTATGTCAATATACTAAAAAACTTTAAACAAGGCGGAGTTGCGTCTCTTGTTTTTATTTTATGATTCAATCTCCTACGCCAGCTATTACTTTTGTTTGTTTGTTTTTGTTTTTGTTTTTTCCCCCAAGCACTTCTTCCACTCCGTCTAACCCAACATTTCCGTTACCTTCTCTTTACGCCTTTGATCTCAGGGAAGTGGTTATCTCTGCTCTATTTCTTGCTAACTTTCACTCTCAAAAGTTTGACTGTTTCACATTGAAGGCTTTCATTGTTGCCTATTCTAATGACAATCTCACACCATCCCCAAGCCACTTAACTCTTTCACGCTCTAAACTCATATGGTGCCCTTATCAGACTGAGCTGCGACATTTTGCTAGTTGATGTGTATATTTTAATGAGCTGATGTCTTTCGATATGTAAACTTCAAGTAAAGTATAATGTCATACTTTGAACAATTCTTAGAACATTTCCCCATACGAATGGCACAGAGTTATAATATGACTTCATGAATAATTTTCAGCTTACTCTAAATCTGGGAACCAATCAGAAACCAGTTCTCATCGAGCAAATAATTTTCTTTCTCACAATGTAGCAGAATCGGCAATCAGTTGTTGGACAGTGAAACGGAACTTTCATTGTTATATCATCCTAACTGTGACAAACATATTATTTCCCTTCTTCAACAGGACGGATAAAATTAGTAAAATAGTAAAATCGAGATAACAAAAAATAAGGAGCTGTTAGATCTACCATGACTTAAGAGAGGGGGGGGGGGCGCGTCCTGGAGGTGGTTTTTTTTTTTTTTTTAAATTTTTTTTCCATCGAATTCAGCATGTTCAAGTTAGAGGAAAACAACGGAGAAAAAAATCGACTTTTTCATACTGTTGCATTGGCAGCGCCGCCATCTTCGATTTTGGCGTCCC
This sequence comes from Peronia verruculata, assembly GCA_038406235.1. NCBI lineage: Eukaryota > Metazoa > Mollusca > Gastropoda > Systellommatophora > Onchidiidae > Peronia > Peronia verruculata. The sequence goes on from JBCAUA010078070.1 coordinate 8,080, forward strand.
TAAATTCACTGATTTTAAAATCTATCTCCTCTGCCAAATTTTAACGAACTTCATAAAACTTGATATAATATCTAAAAAGTTACCTATTTTTATTACGTTCCATTCAATATAAAATTTTCTATATGTTTTTCAAAATGCCATATAACGAAAATTCAAATTTCGCCATTTTTTCAAACTAAAAACCCAATTTTTTCTAAACCTTACCGGCCCAATTTCATGCGCATAGGTAAACTTTTGGGTTTTATGGTGACAATGATGCATACCAAATTTGGTTTGAATCGGTTCGGAAACAAAAAAGGAGATAGAAAAAAACTATCAAAAAACGGGTTTTGAGAAAAACGCGTTTTCTGTTCGGCCTTCAGCCTCGGAACAGCCTTTTTTTTTTTTTTTTACATACTAGCCATCTTTTCATGACTTCTGTGTCTCTTGTTGCCGTTTTGTGGCTCTCTCGGCGTATCTCTTATCGAATTGTGCTCCCTACCCCCCATCTATATAAGAACCACTTTCGGGTTATCTGATATATTATAAACTAATAGATATTAAGGCGACTTTGGCTTTTATTCACAGCAATTATAGCTCACTTCTGCTCTCAATAGCCTGGTCGCTGGTCAGTGCCTAACTTGTTGAGTGGGTCAAGTGGTTAAGGCAGACTGCGTTATTATTCAATATGGTATAAACATAGAATCTTCAGAACTAACATACGAGAGAGAAGCTGACATACGAGTGAGAATAGCAAAAGTCAGAACCTCATTCTGCCAGCTTATGTAAGTATGGAAAGCTAGAAATATCTCATTGAAGACAAAATTGAGACTGATCAACTCAAATGTTAAATCAGCTATATGGATCAGAGACCTGGACAAACACAAAAATAAATTTCAAAAGACTTCAAACGTTCATCAATTCATGCCTAAAAAGAATCCTGAGGATACAATGACCAGAAAGGATAAGAAATGACTCATTATGGGAAAAGTCAGGCCAACTGCCTGTTGAAAAGGAGATTGGTACGAGAAAATGGCGCTGGATTGGGCATACCCTCAGAATGCCAGCTAGCAGTATAACTAGACACGCACTGAAGTGGAACCCACAGGGCAAACGGAACAGAGATGGCTACGAATGACCTAGAGAAGAGGTCTTGAGGATGACATTGAGAAGAGCAGGCATTCCTGGAGACAGCTTGAGGATATCGCACAGGACAGAAGAAAGTGGAAATCTCTGGTTCGTGGTCTATACCCCGACAGCGTTGACGGACAATGATAAGCATAGAGCCTTCATCTATTTGATATTCTCTCTTGATCATCGTTTCTTGTGCTTGAAGTTTTGGAGCAATTGAGAAGACTTGAATGGGCTACATGGTTCTTGATTTCTGTTCTTCTCTTATGTTCAAGGGGATTTCATCTTTGGGCATGGAATTTCTCACTTTTCTATTAGGTAAAGTTCGCATTACCTTGTGAAGGAGTGTCTACTGAGCTGCGCATACGTAATATAGCAATATTTTCAAACCGGGGCGATAAACCCCAAATTCAAGTGACACTGTGAGAAATATCAGCGTAACAAGGAGCTCTACCAACGCCCAACTATCCTGCGACCGACTATTCATTAGCCACACAAAACAGCATTGTTTACATACTGTTTAGGCCCACATATAGAGTTAGTGTGCATTCTGGAAAGGCATGACATCATGCCCGGTTTATGGTCAGTTACGGAAAACCAGAGCGGCCCGAACGATCCCGTCTCATTGATTCTTAAAATCTCAAGTTTAAGAAGCCATCGGCTTCTAATTTGTGTGTGAGTGGGTTTACAATAACTGTCACATTTCATCTGAGGCAAAAACACAGAGAAACTTGACACAATGAATTGATGTTGCACTACCCCTTCAATTGTAAATATATAACCTTATTTACACATTTTCCATCCCTTTTTTCGTATTCACTATTATCATCATTCACTCTTCTAATTCCAGTAGAGGACAAATGATCCTGAAGCTCTCCTGTCCTGTGCTTTCCATTTGATGTCATGCTGCCAGATCAGTTGTGTCTTCCATATCTCAGCTGTCACCTCACAGCTTCATGGGTTCCTTGGCCTATCTCTGAACAGTACTCTCAATGAAACCAGTGCCTGATGGAAGGGTTTCTGTAAATACTTACATGTTGCAGAGATGAGCTTTCTAATGAGAAGGCATCCTCTTGATTCTTCAGCACTAAACAGAGAAAAAAGATTTCATATGGTAACAATATACATGTATGACAAACCTTCTTCAGTATATCACAAGTCAGACAATTTTTCCATATTCAACAATCATTACATTTTACAATGCAGTACAGATCTTATTGAGTTCATCTACAGAATTCATGTGAAAGCCAGCTATACATAAAGAAGAAAAAACGTCTGATGCAGAGCTCTAAGATTTTGCTCTATTACAAGTAAATGGAGGATTTTGCAAAATTAGTTGATATTCATGAGCATTGTACAGTAGTCACCGCCTAATAACCCTCCTCTCGGGTGACAGAGGATCTGGGATATTAGGCAAAGCGGGTTATAAGGCTTTTTTCAATGTTGAGGACATTTTTATCATGGATTATCCCCTTTTCTGTCGAAATATTTTGCATGGACCTGTTTCGTTCAAAACAATAGTTTGTTTTGTTTTTTATTTTTTATTATTATTATTGTTTTTTGTTTTTGTTTTAATAAACAGTTTACATGACAGGTGAGAACCAGTTGGTTTCAGGCTAGGCCCCCCACCAAAAGGTACTATCCCT
>JBCAUA010078081.1:0-10835 GCA_038406235.1 Peronia verruculata
TATGAAATCAAAGGGCTGATGTGATAACTAGTTTCGAAAACCAATATAACTACATCCCTTGAATACTTTGTGGTACTATTGATACGTTAGCTGTTGATTTTATAATAGAACCACATGACAGAGACTTTCATATTTGCACCAATTGTGCCGAACATGTGGAGGAAGAACACAGACACGAAAGGGAAAAAGCAATGATGAATCAATCAAAGCTGACTACCTTAGGTAGAAGTTGAGATATTGGCAATTAAGGGCAATGGGAATGACCTGTTGCTGTAGATGAACTGATTGAGAAAATGAATGATCACTTCTGTAAATCCTTATTAATCCTTTTTTAAGCCATGCCACTAATTTTTACAATTTTTGGGCTTTTACTCCCTCCATCAATTCCGGTAAATTGAAGAAATGCATTTATAGATTGGTAGAGAAGGGTTTGGTGAAGAAAAAAAATTGTGTTAAAAATTCATTCAGAGTTGAAAAACACGTGATTTCTCTGGTTGGCTTAGTTTGACGAGCACCTGATTTCACTGTGTCACCTCTCAAATCTAATACTAATAATGATAAAGAACTTTGCTTTTGTTCATTCATTTTAATTTCACAACTGAAGCGTACAAAACCACAGACGAACAAGAGTGTGAGATTCTAATTTTCCGGTTCACGACTCCCATGGCCTATCTTGTAAAGAATTTTAAACACTGTGCTTTTTCGAGATAACCATCCCACAACAGGTTGAATGGTATAGGAAAATCTAAACCAGCACTATGATAGATCTCATTTCACATTCAATATTAACCTATTCAGTACCGGTCCTGACTACATTTTGAACGCTGAAAGTACCAGCTCAAGGGAGATAATTGGAACGAAAGTTCGGGTGGTAGTAGACAAATAAAATAAAACATCATTTTACATGTTTTTTGCGGGAAATCAGATGCGGTTTGGCGAGAAATCAACGCTGAATGTGATAAATGTATTTGTTTTGGGGCATACCAACGACAAAACCATAAAATTCAGATTGCACCCATGCCGGCTTCCTTACACAGATCTAGAGCTCTAGACCTCGACTGCTAGATCGAGTCTAGATCTATAAACAGTGCTGTGAAATCCGCGCCTCTATTTTAGGCTATCAGCCAAAATCTTGTGAAATCCCGTTCCTGTATTCAAATTAGGTATTAATCATTCTTGTGGAATCAGAAGGGGATTCACCTAGGTGCGGGAAAAACGGTGGAGCAGAATTCGCAGCACGGACGATAGATCTAATTTTGTCTACATCACCATGACTTTCTTCTTCTAAATTATGCTCAAATTCTACAACTAGTGGAAATTCCAAGAACTATAAAGATCCCACATTCATCATAATCATCAAGTGTAATTAGGATTAGATCTAGATCTACTGGATAGTAGATCTAGATCTAGTTTAGATTGTGAACAGTTATCCTCTTACAGCAGGCTTTCTAAAATCATAAGCACATTATTTGTTGTTGTTTGAACTCTAATCTGCTGATTTTCCATCAACACCTCTCATGCAACCACATGACTGCATGTTCTCGGGTGTGAGGAATTAGATCTATGCGCTACAAACTTCGATCTCAATCTTCTTCAAATGGTCGCCGAGTGGACCTAGCAGTCCGCTATCGTCCGAGGTATGGACTCTATGGAGCAGAACTCTTTTGTACTTCCGATTTCACTGTCATCGCGCAGAATTTCTATCGCAAATTATTATAAAACCGCCATTGTCTTGTGGCTTCAGCAAAAGTTGGCAGTTGATCGGCCAAAAGTAGGAAGGTCGGAATTCTGACTAAAGTTGGAAATTTGACATCCCTGCATGAGCTTCTCATTCCAAGATAATCTGCCTCCTTTTTCTATGCCCTATTTTCCTCCTGTCTCTCATCCTGCCAACATCTTCAGTTCATGGTAAACCATCTCCAATCCGCCGTAGACCAAAATAGCTGGAATCTGCCTGAAGTTGCAACAGCCTGGAGTCAGAGACTTGGACAGACAGAAAATCTCCTGCAGACAACGAGAAGACTCCTCCTGGAGAGAGAGGCCCATTAAAATTAGCTTTGCGAAAAAAAAAAAAAAGAAAGAAAATTCTACATGAGATAAAATAAACTACTTTTGCAACCCATGACTTGTCAAATACTTGTACGAATTTGTTTAAATTTTGCACTGACTATGTCATCAATGAGTTGAATAATTTACATAGAAATGAATGAATGATCCATGTATAAAAACTATATTTTATGTCCATAGAGCATGAAAAGATTTCCTTCCACTGAAAAATTAAAGTCTGTCTTATTTAAACTTATCTTATCTTATCATATTTTATATCACCTTATCTCATCGTTATCTTATCTATACTAGATTTATGTTCCAAAAATGCAAAAAAGCTAAAAAAAAGAAGTCAGTAAATTAAATTATCATAAACAAAGTACCACAGGAGTTGCAGCCATATTGCCACAGATTTCTTTTATCATCAGGGGGAAATCTCTAAACTTCTAACATGAAAACTTTCATAAACTTGTAGGAGGACTTCTCAGGAGAAACACCTTTGAAACATTTCAGGAGGCCATTTACAAAAAAATAAATAAATGTAAATACGAAGATCAGAAAATGCCTGTCAGAGACAATTTGTAACACTTTTCAGAGAACAAGTTTGAAAGGAAATAGTATAGGGAATAGTTTACTTCATCCAAGTAGATCTAAAAAAAAAAAAAATTTAAAAAGGACCAACAAGAATTGGAAAAAAATGAAATAAACACACACGAAAGACCATGAAATGAAAGACATTGAAAAAAATATGTAAAATAAGAACAGTACCGAGACAGAAAAGTTTGAAAAACATTTGGAAGATCATTTTGAGAACAATGCTTCTGAGACTGAGAAGGCAAAAGCCATGAAAGCTAGAGAGTAATGTTGGGAAGCCAAATGTTGCCTGGATTCGACTGCATGATATTTAATGAACAAAACCATAGACCACACACTTGAACTTGCATGATAAAAAAGACTTTTCTACTCCAGCCAACATACTACTACATGGCCTTTCTGCTTATGAAAGCTCTAACATCATGAAAAGCTTAGTTCCTCCTTAGTTGAAGCAGTGGTCCCAATCTTTTTTGTCATCGTGGACCATTCAACGTTTGACAATTTTACAGCGACCTGGGGGCGTAGATAGTGCTAAGTGTGTACTTCTGTACGTGTATCTGTACGAGTGTTAAAAAAAATTTTATATCTTGAATAAAAATCGATTTCTGTCACCGTGATTCGTCTGACAAGTAGCATAATAATAAAAAGAAAATAAAAAATCATTAGACTCAGATAGTAGATAAAATGGAAATAATTAAATTTCTTGTGCAGCCCAGTACCAACTGATCCACAGATCGGTACCGGTCAGTGGCCCGGAGGTTGGAAACCACTGATTTAAAGCTTCTGTCCAAAGACTAAATGGTATGCTAGAAATGTTTCATGCAATGCAAGTTTTCCAGATTTAATAGATTTGAAGGTTGTAGAATTTTTTTTATTGTAATTCAAGGCAGATCTCACTATGATGTCTCTTCCAATCAATTTGAAAAAACACCCACGTGTTGTACTTTGACTAAACTCACCAACAAAGCTGTTTGTTCTTTCCACTTTGCATTTACTGCAGCAGGAGTGAGTTCCCCTCAGAAGAGTTCCTGAATTCACTAGATTATCTCTACTGCTGAGCACTACGGAATGTTGCCAAGTCTGTGGAACAAAGAATCAGACCAGGAAGATCAAGGATTTTGCTCAGACTATAATTTTGTAAAATTTCCAAAAATGTTGTCATGTATCTCATCGTTGTCACTGCCATCACCCTGCAGACAAAAGATAAATTCTCTGAGGTAAAACATGTGTATAATGTCTTTGGATTCCATCAACTAGTGAAGTTTAATTTATTCAGTCTGCAGGTTATTCGGCTGTCAGATGCACCAATTTATAATTTTAAATCTTTGTAGCCAATGTATCTGATATGCATCTTCATAAGAAAAACTGCTGGCCAGTGTTTCGGCTCCATGGAGGAATGAGTTATTAATATAGACTCAGATAACAGCATCACTGAGCATTTATTATCATTCATAATTTCATTTACAAGAAGACAGATGAATGAATTTTAGGATGGAAGGATACAACAGTTTTTCCACAATGCTTTATGCTGTGGTTTTTTGGGGTTTTTTTAATGCTGAGTTAGTGCTATAATGAGTATCAAGTAAGGATACAAAGACTGGACTTCAATTACTTTTGTTTATCATTGGTAATGTTTTGTTTCTTTTTTTTTCCTTTGAAATCAAAGAACTGAAAAAAATGAATCAGTCAATGAAATGCATTTTACAATAATCATTGTGATAAACTTACAGCATAAATATCAAATTAAAAATTAACATGTAATACTTCAAATGAGGCAGGATGCAAAATTGTGCATTAACACCAGTGAAGACACTGTGAATTTTAGTATTTTGGAAATACGTCAGATAGAACTAACAATACAGTTTTTTTGTTTTTTTTCCCCAGCTTTTGGTGAAAACCGCATGTCTCTGCATGTCTTGCTTCCCTCACAATCGTCAATGTGAAATTAAATTCCATTCCAAGTGTTTTAATTTCTATTCACTGGTGTTGCAACAGCTTTATGGGCCTAGGGGTGTATGATGACCACCAAACTGCACATGCGCCATCAGCCTAGGCTATCATGCCAACCTGAAGATGGCACTACTGCTGGCTCAAGATGTTTTTATTGGTGAGTGGTCCTTCCTGTTATGCTACTATGCTTGATATAATATATAAAAATACAACTATGCTGAGGTCTTGAAATGGTTCAAACAGCTGCTGATATGGGAAAGTGTCTTGACAGCGTATTCACTTCGATATTTTACATAAACATTTTTTTTAAAATGGCAGGAGTATTCTTTTCAATTTAGAGAACAAATAATTATTTCTATCTTATTCATTTACATTACACATACATACAAGACGTGTGAAATCCAGCTTCTCCCATCTCCACCTACAAGCTACCTTACCTTCTTATGCGCAAAATGACCTTTACATGTAATGTCTAGGAGATACAGCCCTCTGTTAAAAAAAACTTTTTTAAGTCTTGTGGAACTACAGTGCACACCTAATATATCGACATGTAATGGTCCAGACATTTGTGTCGATATAAGAGAAAGTCAATATAAGAGAAACCCCTTTAAGAATAGTGTTCCTTCATTGCATAGCTTGGTTACTACAATAATAGCAAGTAATAGTGTTGTATTTTGACATAAGGGGAAGAAACTGTGCCCCTATTGAAATATTGATAGTTATTGCCCTTGATTAGAAAAAATAAATAAACTCAGCACCTGTCCTTTTGTTTTTTAACTTTTTGTTTAGATGTTTGGCCTTGAAAAGGACCTTCGGTAGATCTTGCATGCAAGAATACAAATGGCAGGGATTAGATCTACTACTGATACAAGTGTAAGTGATTTCTAACGATCGTATGAAACACGAGACCAGTTCGCAGCACAAGTCAGACTAGATCTAGACAGCACGTGGGTGGATATGTAAATGTGTCACATGTTGATCTACACAAACACACACACATACAACGACCCTTTCTCCCCCGCTGACAGTGTGGATAGTCCAAACTAGACACAAGCCTCTTTGTTTTCCTTCCAGCGGTGCCACCGGGTCACATGTGGTTTTGTGTAGGTCTATTGTGCCCATCACTCCTCTCCTTTCCTAACCACCCAGCATGACACACAAAGGGCACGTGGCTCGCCTCTTCTAAATTCCAGTTTTAGTGAGCGAGGACGGACAAGACAATGTCTTGTGCACAAAAATAAGGCCTGAACGGCTTAGCGAGTTTGATCAACATGTCGGTATAAGAGAAATCAAAAGGAGAGGATGTCGATATAGAGGGATCTAATTTACTAACAATAATGAGGAAAAAAATCCGGACTTAGTAAATCATGTCGATAAAAGAGAAATGTCTTTATATGCCATGTCTATATAAGTGGTGTGCACTGTATTACGTCATTTTAAAAATATATTTTATCACTGATTCTTTCATTATTATTCAAATTTAACAATTAAAGGAATACTAACACACAGTTCCACAGGCAAGCAAATGATGCACGCCTGTGTCTTCACTGCCACATATAGATGTAACCATCCTATTACTTCATTTCAAACTCAGTCTCTTGATAAGTCTTTCACAATATCATATATGTCTTCCATAATATGTATGTCTTCCATAATATCATGTATGTCCCATGCTTTTTTTTTCTCTCTTTCTCTCTCTTTTGCCAAGGAGGCAACAACACATTAACACACCTTATTGAGCTCATCACACAGCTCAGCAGTGACCCCTCTTGGATCCATGCTGCTGTACACATAGTATATTCCAGGATGTTGTATGTGATACCCTAATGTCATCACCTCAACGTTCTGTGCATGCTCCTTGTCTATGCTCTCTGACTCAGAGTTACGGTTCAGAGCTATGTATGGAGAGAATCTGAGTGTCTCTGTTGAAAAAAAAACAACAAACAATAGAGTTAATGATGAAATTACACTTAAGACATGGACTATATCAGATTTACAGTTAGCTCCAAATATAATCACAACTGTTGAAATCTTTACGTCATTTATCCGCCTGCTCATCTGTTATCCACACAGCCAACAATAATATTTCTATTTTCATGTTATCAGACTGAATAAAGCATGATCAATAAAGGCAGATGAGTATATAAGTGAACTAGGCATTTCCCACTCAGTGGAAAAAATAGACTGTACTGATCACACTTATTACCTACTTATACAATGCTAAAGAATCTATAGGTTTATGTTATACAGTGTAAACTTAGAAAAGAACAAGGTGATACCGCAGCTGCTTTTTTTTTTTTTACAATCTCACTGTAAATCTAAATATATTTTCTATCTTCTACACAGTTCAGTGCCAAAGAACCTGAAAATTTATGCAATACAGAGAAAACACTGTAAAGTATTGGGCAGTATTGCATTTTTTAATAACCCATTGTAAATTATTTGTCTTGCAGCCAGTCGAAATGAGATGCAAGTCGCTGGGATAGAACTGAGAAATTGGGCTTTGAATGTGATGTGGAGTCAGAAATTGAATTATTTTTTTATTGCAGAAATTGAAATGCATTTATTTCTGAACAAGACTGTATTGCTCTAACCCTCAATTTATAACTATTACTTTTTTAAAATCAAGTTTTTGTGAGGCAGGCATGTAGATTTATATGTTCAGCTGTTCATTTAAACTAAATTTTCTCAGAATTTTAGTCATTGCTGGGGGTCCCCCCTTGTCCCTTTAAACTGCAATGTCTCTGGCTAGAATAAAGCTAGCTCAGAACTTTTTTTACCATCTGAATGGGTATGAAGTAAGCTTTCACATGATACCAAAAACCCCATATGCTGAAAAACCAACACAAGTCTCATTTAAACTGGCTCCCAGAAAAATGATCACTATCAATTTTTAACTGCTGGGTCTAGAACTCGCAGCGTTTAAATTGCCACATCAAATTATCAGATCTGGCAATTATAATTCCTGTCCAGCAAAAGGGCAAACTCGCCAAAGCAAGTTGCAGTTTACTTTGAGCAAGTGATGAATGTCACAGGATTTAACCATTTGACAATCGTCTCATTTCGACTGGCTGCAAGACATATACATGTTTTACTAGATTTTTACATTCTACATTGTCAAAAAACTTATACATAAAATTCATGGATAGTTCTGCATTTTTTTTATTGTTCCATTGTTAATCATCTGTTTTCTACCCTCTCCAAAACACTCGTTACCTGAGTTGATGATGCTGTTATTTGGTTTGATCAATGTATGATGAGCTGATACCTGACCAGAGATGACCGTCTTGCCCTCTAGAGGACCTGCTCAAATGCAAAGAGACAACTGTGAGATTTGGTTGGGTAACATGCTCTGCATATTTTGCAAAATACCTTCAACAATGGTAATATGTAAGAAATATTTTTCAAGAAGATTTGATCATTCCCTTCAATGATTTTACCCAAAAAGATTTTATGGTTCCACTAACCATTTTTCTTTTTCATGAAAACTTGATCATCAAGCATTTCCTTAAGAAATGTCTTCTTATGATGATAAGGTAACTCCTCTGGCAATTTTTTTTCTAAGGAAGATTACATCACTCCTTTGACAGTTTTTTTTTCCAAGAAAATCAGACCATCTCTATATTTTTTTTCTTTTATTCTTCTTTTTGGTGAAGCACAGATCTCTTCTTTGAAAATTTTATTGTTTGTTTGTTGTTGTTGTCGTGAAGCTCAGATCATCCCTTTGACAAATTTCTGACATTTTATTATTTTTTCCGAAGGTTAGATTTTCTCTCTCTTTCTCTTGACATTTTTAAAAATTATATAATTCTCTTAATATTTTTTTTTTAGTTATTAAGATAAGATCTCTTTCTCCACAAAGTATTTTAATTTGTAATGCAGTGATGTGGGATTTTTTCTTTGTGAGTATGTCCCAGATGAAACTTTGAAATATTACATGGAGATGTGATCAATATACATGTACATGTATATTATTAGATATAAAGAATAGATGATAACATCGAGTTGCATAATTATTAATATTATACATGTATTATTATTCATTATAAAAGAATAAAGTAAAAAATGGATAACAGAATGCAGTTCAAGTAATAAAAAGTAACAAGTAAAGATCAGAATAGCATACTAAATGTTAGAAGATAATATGACAAAAATATAGAATAATTATGTTGGTCAAAGAAATTATCAGCAGCTTTCCTTATTTCCATAATCCTGTATAAAAGAAAGGAAGCAAAGTAAGGTATAGGAGTATGAGGTTGGATCTGCAGAGCTAAAAACTTACCGCTTTTCTTTGATGATTTAAACTGTGAATATAAAAAAAGATTGTGATATTAATCTCCATAATTTTTGGATATCATATACACTTGTACACCTATCCAGCCATGCATTCACTTTTTCATTCATTTGCCTTTTTTTAATTGCGTAGTCATCAGTTGGTCTGGATACCAAAAAAATTTTCCCCTCTCTGAATACAAGTATATCTATTTTGTTTCTTTCCACTATTTCTTTAACATCACATCCCACATCCTCTTCCTCCCAACCCAATACAAACGTCTCTGTCAGACATCTTCTATTTTATAAGACTTACCAAACTCTCCAAGAACGAAGCATGTTTCTCAATATGGAAGCAATACTTGTCATTTGCTTTTTTATCAGCCAGGAGTTTCAGTTCCAGGAATAATGGAGTTTCTGATAACTTTGTTTTTCTAACACAGATCAGTTTGTTTTGTTGGAACTGGGAAAAGACAAATAAATATGAGATGCGACGTGATGAAATCAGGCTCTCGTCAAATTTTGAGCATATGGGATTATTGATATCACTGTGAAGATCATTCATTTCCCTTTCTGTATGTGAAAAAATAATTGTTCTACCTTAAGTAGAAGTTGAGATGACCTGTTACTGAGAAAATGGCCAATCACTTTTCTAAATCCTTATTAATCTTTGTAAGACCATCCCATTAAATTACAATTTTTGGGCTTTCACTCAATCTATTTCAGTAAACTGAACTCGGAAATGCATTTTTAGATTGATGTAGAAGGGTTTAGTGAAGAAAAAAAAATACATTCAAAATTCATTCACTGATGAAAAACACGTGATTTCTCCGGTCAGCTCAGTTTGACGAGCGCCCAATTTCATTGTGTCATGTCTCATATGTGGTTTCAAAAAGAAGAAGAAATATATGGTAGAAATAGGACAGAATAGTTAAAAAAAACATCATAATAATACCATTGTACCATAGCAGACTTTGAGACAGATTTTCTGCTTTTTTTCATACTGAAATGAAAGCCATTTGGAAGTTTATTTGTCTCACAGCCAGTCAAAATTCAACATGTTGATTTTTCACCACATGGGGTTTTTGATATCATGTGAAAGCTTATTTCATACCCTTTCAGATGGTGAAACAAAGTTCTGAGCTAGCTTTATTCTAGCCAGAGATATTGCAGTTTAAAGGGACAAGGGAGGACTCCCAGCAATGACTGAAATTCTGAGAAAATTTAGTTTAAATGAACGGTGTAACACATAAATCTACATACTTTCCTCCCATTACAACCCGATTTTAAATAAATATTTATAAATCAAGAAAAAGACCAATGCTTCCATGTTCAGAGATGAATGCACTTTCAAATTCTGCAATGGAAAACAAAATTTGATGTTTAATATCCTGATCTCCTTCATCACATTCAAACTTTCAAAGCCTGATTTCTCGGTTCTAGCCCAGCGACTTGTGTCTCATTTCAACTGGCTGCGAGACATTTATGTATTATGAACTACTGTTCCAAGATCATCACAGTAGAGATTTCGTACAGCTGTATTTTTAAAAAAATTTTTTTTAAATTGTAAGTTAAAAAAAAAAAATCTTGGCTCAAATGTGGAGCGTGTCTAGAGCTATTATCTAACTCAAGTGGACGACGCGAGTGTCACGTCCCCCCCTCCTCCACAACCGAACGACGCAACCCTCCCTTAGCAGTACTGAGCACCTTATTTCGTTTCGTTAAAAGTTTCGTTCACTTTTAAAGATAACTTTTTGAGTTACTACGAACTACGAGGGATGCGCAAGTGGGGTTCTGTCAAAGGTTTTTCTATGACAGGGCGGCGCGAGGCGGGTGATCACTCAAAGAGAGAAAGAGGGGGAGAGGAGGAGATCAGAGAAATGTCTCAGTCTGGGAGAGATGAGGGAGAAGGAGAGGAAGACAGTGATGATGAAGAAGATCTGTTGGAAAGTCTTGGTGCTGGGTTAGATGAT
>JBCAUA010078092.1:0-10834 GCA_038406235.1 Peronia verruculata
CCCCCCCCCCCCCCCCCCCCCCCCCCCCCTTTTGACATCCATTATGGTCGGATCTCATTCTAATAAATGATCTCGGCGTGGGGTTTCCATCAGTTATGTTTGACTTTGTGGCCTGCAGACGTCTCCTTTACATAGGACATGGAGTTCTTGGGGGCTGATTGCCTCTCCTTGCCCAAAAGTGCGTGCTCCAAGTTCAAGGTCGGGATTTCCAGCGTCAGCACGAGAAGTATGGCCGTAGCACAGACTAGCACAAACAGGCCCAGGTAGTGGACGAGCTGGTGAGAAATACAAATAACATAATGATAGCACAAGAGGTTAAGTTAGCAGTATTAAGCTGTCACTCTCAGCAAAGAGTTTTAATCATAAACTTTTAAATCATTCCCTGTTGTTAATGTTTTTATCATAAACTAGCAGGATCAAAACAAGGAGCTTATATTATTATACTGGAGAGCGGACTCATGACGTCGCCTTTACAAAACACCTGTGTCTCGCGTGCCAGCACTGGACGCCATGGCCATGGAGGCGTTGCTTTTTTTTGCTTTGCTTGGTGTCCTTCACCACGCACGGAGTTTGTCACTATTCTGATCTAGTAAATCTCTTCTTGTAAACAAATGGATTCATTTTCCTTTTTTTTTTTTTTAATCGAAAACTACAGCATAACAGAATACAACAGATTTGAAATCATAGATAGTGACAGTGTGAATTTTGTTCATTCGTGAAATCATGAATATGTGAACGGCGTCAACTAGATGTCTTTCCCTCATGGGCATGACTCCACACTCAGCATTGGGGACATCATCAGTCGGCTCTCCAGTATAAATAGTATAAGCGCCTTGGATGAAACAGATTAGAATGATGCCAATAAGGTGATCACATATGATCCCATAACACAATTTTACACAATAGTGTTATGTTATTTTTTTACTACGGTTGTGGACAGCTGAGATAACCATCACTACAGGAGGTTGAAAAGCTTATGAAAACCATAACCATGAAACAGATGTCAAATCTTTCGCGGCCAGAGTTATCGGTGTCAATGGAGAGAGAAATGAGCGTATTTTCTTGGTGGAAAAGTTCATTTGGTCACCATTCTTTCTGTGCCAAGTGCCGAGACAGGTGTAGTCACATTCATGGAGAACTTCCGTGATCCCGTAGTCAGTTAAATCTGAGTATCTTATCTCAATGAAGCCTCCATTGACATCCGCCGTCAGCAATTAAGTACGCTTATCAAGCTGAAGCAATGCTGGTTGACAATGCCTTGCTCTGCTGCTATTTGTGAGTGTCATTGTTTGTCTGCCTGTAATTTGAATATGCTTTCATAATGGGGGATCATTCGGCAGATTATCTGCCCCTTCTAAAAGAGGGATTTGTGTAAGGAGAGATTATTTTGACCAGCCCTATTACTTCCCTTTGCCAAACAAAAGCGCCGTTGATCAAGCAGTGTGAAGAGGAAAAAAAATCCGTTTACTTCTTGTCATTTGAAAGACTGATCACTAAAAATTTTTAGAAAATTATAACACTCAGAAGAAAACATTCTCTTTATACCATAATTTTTATAGATTTTTTCATGCTGTTAGTTTCAAGCAAAGGGCGCAAAAGTGATTTTTTCCCCTCTTTGCACTAGTTGTTCAGTCCCTCTTTTGTCTGGTAAAGGGAAATAATAGGACTGAGCCCAACGATCTCATATTCTATCCCATCAATTGTGAATGAAATTTCCTTTCTGAGGGCAAATAATCTTTATCATGTCTTATCTTGTTTTGTATAATTTGGTCTTACTTATTTCACATGATTGGGCGATATTGATTTATTTTCTACGTCAGTGAACAATAGATTTATTTTCATCAGGAGAGCGCGTACATTGTTCATTTATGCATTTGATTTGACATTTAACCTTTTCTTAGCTCAAATAAATACTGCATTTAAATTTTTTGTCGTTAAGAGACTGAGTGCATTGCCATTTATACATTTAATTAAAAATCCATCTTGTTCTTAAGCCAGTTAAATATTGTACATAGCCTCTTTGAAAGTGTAAGTACATTGACGGGTTGGGGGGGGGGCTGTAAAGAGGTGTAGAGATAACAGAAGACTCACCCACGTAGAGACGTTGAGAAAAATGGGCTGCTCATTATTACCGAAGTAAGCGTAAACCACGACGTAATGAACCAAATAGAACATGTAGCTAATCTTGGCCAAAACAATGAAAGGTGGCCATGTCAGAAAAGTGTTGATGGCGCCTGCGGAGAAAGACAGCGTTAAGAAAACGGGAGTCAAAAGTCGGTAGAACTAGAAGAAAAAAAAACCCCATAAGGTAAGACTAAAATGAAATAAAATAAATTAGAAGAGATAAATATTAAAAAGTGAACAGTATAACAAGATAACATATATGAGATTGACATGTTAAATCAAAATAAGATAACATAATTAAAAAACAGAATTATGAGAAATCAATTTAAATGACACTTTAAGCATAAAAAAGAAGACGACATAGAAGTCAAAAACAGCATCAGAACCGATATGAACCGATGAACAAAAAATGACATAGTAATAGGAAATGGAAAAAAACAGCGTACCTGGAAAGCGGAATTAGAATAGATGACTTAAAATGGCACATAAGAATTAAGATGAGGACCAAGAGAACCAAAAGGAAGAAGAACAAGAAGACGACGACGAAGAAGGGAGCGAAAAAAAAAAAAAGAACAAGAAGAACAAACAAAAAAAAAATGAGAAGAAAAAGAGCAAACAGTGAAAGCAAGACTACGCACCGCCATATCCTGATGAACACATAACTATGACCCAGCACACAATGAGCCCCCATACAGTTCTAGCAAATGCGTTCATCAGCGCTGCCCTCAGCAGTTGGTCCGTGGGGCCACCATCAGCGTCGTCATGGAAACCGAACACGATGTACACCGATGTTACCAAACACAGAACCCAGCCCAAAAGAACAAAGGGCTGAAATTGCAACAGAAAGCAACAGAGGATGAGATTTTGATAGGTCAATACCTTAAATTCGCCGTTATCAAGAACAATAAATTACGGCTATTCCACATATTATAATAAGATGAATTTCAAGGAAATGTGAGTCAAACAAATAGCTCATTCATTGTTTATACCGACCAATTATGATTTGTGTGAGCGGAACCTTTGGGGTCAGAACAAGGAATGGAGACAGGGTGAGAATAGTCGCCTTCATGGATTGAGCCCATTTCTGTAATCTAAACGTCTGCTCTCTGCTGGTCTTCTCCGCATTCGGATGACGTTTCTAACCCTCACAGAGATCATTTCATGGAAATGTTAAATGAGATTTTGGACACATAGACGGTAGCAGGACAGGGTGAATGCAGATTGTAACACTGGTCTGATTTAAAGGACTTTATGAAGTTGGATAATGGCTCCGACACCGAGCAGAAGTGTGAGTTTTAGCATTGAGTTACACCCAGGACTTGAACGTCTTTAGTCCTGGGATTAAAAGAAAAAAAAAAACTACATTATATAACTTTTAAAAGAGAGTCGCTCATATCACTACCATGCAGGAGTCGTATAGTTGCTGTTCTGTCTAGGGCTTCCAGTTTTGTTTGCATTAATAAGATTAGATATACTATACATTTCACAATCTCCCTGTAATAATTAGAGTGAATGCAGTTCTGAGACTCTGCATGAATGACTGAAACAAGTGAACAATAAAACAAAACAAAAGAAAAGGCAGGAGTGTGCCCTAGTAAAGACTTATCCACGCTACTCACAAATCACCGGGCACAACGACCAAACAGTTTATATAGATTATGCCAGCCAGAGTTGTCATCCTAAAATAATCTGGATGCTTCGTGTGTAACATGACTAATGTCTTCGCCCCTTTCATACGTTTTGTATGATGGGACAAGGCCTAATTTGAAAAGTTTAAATGATAATGGTAAGGATAAGATCAACAGTACAATGAATACTGCCATGATTGAGGGCATTTCAATTTAATCTGGACTCAGACAAGTCAGATCATTATTTCCACACAGAGGCAAGATCACACTTGATCAGAGATGCCCTCATCTGACAAAACGTCCCATAAGCATGTCTTAATCAAAGTAAGTTTTTGTCAAGCTCGAATTCCCAAAGTCAATACGCATCTTTTGATATCTGTCTCATGTCTCTTATCTTTGTTCTTAATAAATGACTTGTTATTTACTGAGTAACTGTTTGAAACAGTTTTTTCGGCTTTTCCGTAAACTTTTGTTTTCTTCATGTGCGGCGTTTTCTCAGAAGAGGGCAGAGAGACTGTAAAGAATCGTATCTAGAGATTACATCGTCCTAAGAAGGAGGAATACTCCAGAGTTAAAAGTGGCCCTTCATCTCCCAGACAATTGATTAGAGTATGTCTTTCCTCATGAGGGGCTTACTTAGCTTTTTCCCCACGGGTTATAATATTTCAGATCTTGAGAACTAAGGAGTGAAAAACGACAATGTGGATTGATGTTAATGTTTTGTTGCTATTGTTTTATGCCAAGCATCTTGCTATGTGCACAAGGCTGGTTGTTGTGTCCCATGCTCTTTATTGTTTTACAAATAAAAATGGTAATATCAATGAAAAAATACAAACCCAGGCTCAGCCCGGCCGGGTGCCGTTCGTTATATATTATATCCTAAGGGGCCTCTGACCATGCCACTATATCTCTAATTTATTTAAGAGGCCTGCTCTGGCTCTTCTGAGTTGCAGGGGCAGGCCTTCTTTTAGTATATTAACAAGTGTTGCGGGGATATTGCACGTAGCAAATTCTCCCCGCAACTTATCTCTAACACAAGCATACCGGGGGCACTCCAGGACCATATGTTCTATAGTATTACGAGTCATACATGTGTTACAGTCTAGAGTATCATCGGTCACATAGGGCGCCCCCAGCCTGCATCTTAATATCTTTCTATTTAAAGGTATGTTTAAATTGCATGATACAACTGTTTTACGTCCCACCGACGGATAAAAACACCTAATATATCCATTTTTTTCCTTGCCCTCCCACCTCCCTTGCCATATTTTATCAATTTTTTGCCTCACTAGACTTTGTATTTCGCTTAGATAGAGTATTACCATAGACGAATTATATATAAATAGGTAACATGGGGGGGGGGGGGTGACTGGTTTTGCTGCATATCCCCTGTGCTTTTCACGAGTTTATGTGACTGGGAAATGATATATTTTGGAAGATGGTCTACCATTCATGCTGCACGTCATGCCCAGATCTTCACCCAAACATAGAGTGCACAGAAAGGTTGCCTTAAATGCCATGGCTGTAAAATGACAGCCTCGCATCAATACTATACTTCACATCGGAAATTTCACCAGATGTAAAGCGTGCAGAATAGTTGCATAAAACGCCATAGCTGTAACTAGCTTCATCCTATTCATGCCAGCACATCCCATCCTGACCTTCACCCTGATATAGAGTGTACAGAGTGTCTGCCATGATATTATGCCCTTCCTTTCCTGACACACGTCACGTTGATATCATCCAGATATAGAGTACTGAATGGGTGACCAAACCGCCAGGATGTAACTAACTGAATTTGATTCATGCGAAAAGATACATCCAAATATTCACTTTGTTGTAGATTGTTCGGAATGGTTGTTCAAAACGCCTTAGTTGTATCATGTAAGAAACATCGTCCCACTGATGCCATATAAATCACATCCAAATCTTCAACCAGTTATAGGATATACCGAATGATTGTAGTATACACCTCCGGCCTTCGATTCATGCTACACCATATTATATGAATATATATATATATTCGTCCAACACAATAGTTGCCCCAAACACCATGACAGAAAACTATCGGCCTCTCATTCATCCTATACGTCATAATCGAATCTTCGTTCAGCAAATATATTCCAATGTGGAGATGATCATCATGCTTACATGCAAGAGATAACTATTTTCAGAGATGCAACGGACATGCTGATATCCAAGATTTCATAAGGAAAGAGGGCTCGGTTACGGGTGGATACATAAATAAATGAACAGCTGACACTACATTTTTTCTGCAAATAATCTGGAATTATGGACTCCAGAAAGTTTGAACAAAGATATGAGAACATTGGGTATTGGGTTACTCTTTATCGGCAATTCTGCACACGATTACTGGTACATTGACGATTACGAATAAAAAGGCCCATTAAGATATTTTAGAGGTGGTTAAAATGTAAAATGAAATCAACAGCTATCAAAAACTATATAATTCCCAAACACACGGGCTTCTTAATGGTTCACCACATATTTTCAGTTTTCTTAGCTTAAATAGCACGGATAAAATGTTTCGTGGCTCCATTTTCACGGAGAGATTCTTCGGAGAGCCACTCGAGAAATGGGTCGGAGCTCTTTGACAACACCATATGCGGCTGTCAGTTGGCAATCACAGTAAGAACAAAGTGGTCGGTTTTCCCTTAAAGGATAGAGTGAACAATAAGCTGGTAAAACTGTTAATTCGACTGAGTGGTAGCACAGATCTAAATCCAAGAACAAGTGACTGTCACTGATGATATTGATATCTACTTATGGTTTAGCAGTTGAATGTAGAAAATAATTATGTCTTATGAAATTATGAATGAACGACAAACAACAGGCCAGGCTAGATTTCAAACAAAGATTTAGTCTGATGGTTTTTAGAGGTTAAGAGATAGTGGAAGATTGCTGTAATGGACTAGATACCAGCACCTAGACATGATTCAATCAACCCCGTTATGACCAGATTCCTAGATATTTTAGATAGAATTCATCATCTAAAGAAGCCTTAATTGGTCTGGACTGCACACAGAAATCTTTCCCCCAAAAACCTTAACAATAAGCCAGAAAAACCTACTCCTACAGTGATCCTACTCTTGGCACAAGCTTCAAGAAAATGACAGAGAATCAGACCTAATTTCTTGTGAAAATCTTGCCAAACTTATGAAAATATTGCTATTTGCTGAAGAATGACCAGGTTGATACTGACGATCCAAAACACTCCCAAGATTTGTGAAGTAGAGAACTCCAGCGTATTTTCATCTCTTTGCAATACAAACTTGGTTCAAGCGTGTCAGCCCGACGAAGAAAATAAATGAAAATAAAAATAATTTGACAAAGTGAAGTTACGTGTTCTCAGTTAGTTCAAAGTTGATGGTGTTAGATTGTTTGCCACCCTATAAGTATTACTGTAGGTTATTCTTTGGGGTACTTAGAGTTATGTCACATGATCAAACAATTTCGTTCGTTTTATATACGTCTTTTAACCTTCTTTCTGGTGGTTATCTCGACGCGTTTTCCCTATCCCCCGACGCTGTTTTATACATGATGCCCTGCGCATGGCAGATTATCCTGACGAATGGTGAGCATTCAAACAATATGTTCACACCATATAAACATAGCTCTGTGAGACCGTCGGGCAAGATAAGAAATAAAGTAATTCTTAGTCATGTCAGATAGCTCGTTATTTTGCATGAGATGAAAATAGAAATATTTCCGTACAAACATAAACTTACAAAGAGTATAAAGATGACTTCTTTAGATGATAGTTTTTCTGTTCTTAAGTGCAGAAGTCCCAATTTTGATCTTAGTGCTAACCTCCATCTCAAAGAGGTCGTTAATATTTGAAAGTCAGTGCGAAATGAGGTTCGATATTCAATATTGCCAAAGACATTATTGAAAATCTTATATTTTTAATACTCATCAATACAAATTTATCTGATGATATACTGTAACATCTAGCTTCAGGCAATAAAATAGACCACAGCAAGTAATCTAGAACAAAAGTGTGGCTGACTAATGTGGTGAGGAAAACGTGTTATTATGAAAGAATATAGTTTTTTCCACAGACATACAGGAAAAGATTTCTTTATGCAGCTCAAGCCAAAGTTACTGAGGAGCCTCTTTCAACTCTTAAAGATGGCTTCTGTGCTCTATATTAGAATAAAATACTTTCACCCTTATCCACGCCATGACGCCTGCCTATAAATCCTTTCCACGTTCGTGTTTACTTCCGTGCTTGGATGGGAATTTTTGGTCGGAGGACGCGGAAGCGAAGCGTCATAAGTGATTTATTTCCGTGTTTGAAATGTAAATAATGGAATGTGGGACGGACGCGGAAGCGACACGACATAAGTAATTTACTTCCGTGTTTGAAATGTAAACAATAGAATGGTGGGCGAACGTGGAAGCGAAACGTCATAAGTCAACGATCTATATCAAAGGGTAGCCTTTAAAGACGAGGCCATTCCAGTCCTCTATATCGTCCCCTATTCACTGAGAATGGGACAACTCTTTCCCGACTATTCTCAGCTGATTTCTTCCTACATCTCTTGTGTTTCTTGTCTTTATGGCTACCCCTGGCTGTGCTTTGTAAGATGGTTTTAGCAAGGTCTGAGGCTTAGGACACATTGCTGCACCATCCCAGTTTTCACGTCTTCACTATTGTGAGGAGATACTTCTTTGTAATTCTAAACTGCATGCAAAGAATCCTAAATTTGCGCTAAACCAGGCCAAGCAATGAATTGTTTCGACAGTATTGTAGGAATTAAAATGCATCTTTATCTAGCTTCTTTGGCGTGGATAGCAAGCAAATCTTCCTAAAAATATTCCATGGTTGTCTCTTCTAGAAATTGCATTCTGCACAAAAGTGATGCTTTCTTATCGTATTCTGCCATGCCTATTCCACAACAAAACAGCTAGATCTATATGTGGCAGTCGAACATTACAGCTTTTCGTTATCATGGAGAAAAACATATATTTGTGAAAACAACATTCCTCAAAATAAACAATGAAGTGATTCTGCTCACCTTGCCTAGCCAAAGAGGCTCAAAGACAATGGCCGAAATTAGTATAGTTTATATATTTCTATCGTCAATCAAGGCTAGATGGTCAATTTTTTTTTTTTTTTGGCGCAGCTTGACTTTCTGCCTGACTTTCAACAACCTTAGTCTTTTCCGCAACTGAATCAGTTTGAGATTTGAAAAAATTAGTCCTAGGGTGAAGGGAACACGTCGTGTGTAAAGAAACCTAAGCAAATAAATGGACGTTTTCTCTCCTCTCATTGCTGTTATTTTTATCATTATTTTTGTTATACCTAAACAGCCATTGAGTCAGAAAGGATTTAAGATTCATAGATATGATTAGAGCAGTTAAAGAGAATGTGAAGGGGGCGGAGCGGCGACAATTATCATTAGCAGAATTTAAACCTCTTCAATTGAATGCAGCATGTTCAAATTGGAGAAAAACAGCGAAGAAAAAAAAACTGATTGGTTCGAACGATTTGCCAAGACAACGCCACCATCTTGGCGTCTAACTTCTCAGAAAGGCCGTCTTTGAAGTCTATCTTAAATGTCAATTGAATGTAATAGAACTGTGTCTACTTATTGTCTGGTGAGTTATCAAAAATGTTACATATTTGCAGCTCTTCACGCGCAAAAGACAATTTTATAGAAATTATTAAAAGTGCCAGATGGTAAAATTTCAAGTTTCACACTCTGTTCTTAATAAAAACCTATTTTTCTCCAAAAATTACAATTAGAAGGGACACCTTTGCATGTGAAAGTGGATTTCTGTCTCTTGTTGAAATGGGGTATGTCAAACTAAATTAAAATCGTTCCAGAAATAAAAAAAAAATTAAACAGCAAAATAGTGACAAAACTTCAGATTTTAAGAAAGACATGCTTTTTGTATGTGCGATTTGTTTGTTAAAGAAAAAAAAGTGACTTGAAGAGGTTCTTATTTGGCCTTTGGCCGCAAAACAGCTTTTCTCCACATACAAGCCCTTTCTGCCTCCTATGCCCGATCAACATATAGGTTCCCATAGAGTCACACTTTCTCTGTCGAAGTCATGAGTGTCTTGATATATGGCAGATAGTTCACAAATTTTAATATAGTCCGGAGCAGCAGCAGTATCAGAGAAGTTCATTCTTATATGAGGTTGCATTACATTTCAGAGCACTTGATGAAACGTTACACTGATATTTTGTTTGATAGCGAATCTGATTTGCCGAGAGTGCTCACCTGATGTCTGTTCCCGGCATTGGGGTTCGCGATATTCCTAATCGAGATGAAGAGATAGTGGTAGGAAAACTCCTCAGGTGGAGCGAGACACCTCTCTAGTATTAGAGATAAAGTGCTTTATCCATCCTTTGCCTGTATCCGATCAAACACGCTGGACCTAGACACAGTTCAACATGAAGAAACAATATCTTTGGGGGGGGGGGGTTAGATCTGCCTGGTAAATGCAAATGCTTGCCTACACATTATAATCTTGGATACTATAAAAATGCAAGGAGATGGTGAAGGATTATAAGTCGTTAGAATATAAGTCTGTTGTTGGACGAAGTTTTAGTTTAGCTACTTTCATTTCATTTTCAGTCTGTTCAGTCGAAGTTCTGTTTTGACATTTTGTCCGGAGAAATCTGCATCTGCTTGAGTTTGTTTTTGGTCTATCTTTGTCACTTTTTTCTCGATTTTTTTTTTTTTTTTGTCACGGAAAAACAAAACTTTTTTGTGGCTGTCAATTCACTCAGTATTATCGACAGGGAGGCACGAAAAGATCAAGAAAGATGAATAATAGAGGACTGTGCTCATTCTGATCTTTTTTCACAATGGAGAGATAGCAACCGGAAGGTGGCAAGTTAATTTTTTTTTTTTTATTTATTTTTTCGCAAAGGGGGCAGGGGAGGTTATTTTCGGGAAAGCATGTTTGTTTATCAGATAGTTTCTGTACTGGATATAATTATGTTAAATGTTCTTGGCATCGCGTTAAGTCCTTGTATTTTCAGTCTCTGTTAAATATATATATACATATATATATATATACATATATATATATATACATTTAT
>JBCAUA010078103.1:0-10834 GCA_038406235.1 Peronia verruculata
AAAACAAGCAAAAGAGAGAAAGACAAGAAACAAGCAAAAGAGAGAAAGACAAGAAGAAAGACAGAAATAAGCAAAAGTGAGAAAGACAAGAAGAAAGACAGAAACAAGCAAAAGAGAGAAAGAGAAAAACAAGCAAAAGAGAGAAAGACAAGAAACAAATAAAAGAGAAAAAGACAAGAAGAAAGACAGAAACAAGCAAAAGTGAGAAAGACAAGAAGAAAGACAAAAACAAGCAAAAGAGAGAAAGACAAGAAACAAGCAAAAGAGAGAAAGACAAGAAGAAAGACAGAAATAAGCAAAAGAGCGAAAGACAAAAAGAAAGACAGAAACTAGCAAAAGAGAAGGAGTGAAAGACAGAAACAGGCAAACGAGGAGCAAATCAGGAACAGCAAACAGACAAAACACACATCTCACGTCTCATATGCCACACCAAAGAGTGAAGAAATCACACAAGGGCCGAAGTATTTGGATGAATGAGGTAGTTTTAATGTCAGCAGCAAGACAACAGCTGGGTGTGGTGACATTAAATACAAGTGGAATAGATCAATGGATCATTACATTATGTATAGATCAGAAATAACACAAGCTTGTCCTCACTTCAAGCCGCTGCATGGACAGAATGCTACATTTGGGTGATGTCATACAATCCTACTCAATGGTCAAGAAATGGTGCAGGGATGTCAATCTGTCCACATCAGAAAGGAGGAAAAGTTACTGGTATATTCTTTAGCAACACGTTAAACTGAAGTATATAAGTGGTAAATAATAAATTTGGGGCCAACAGAGAAATTACTGACAGCCAAAAAGTAGGAGATCCTACTAAAGTAGGAATTTTGACATCCTTGTTGGTGGATTCTGGCAGAGTTCCGTAAGTCTCTATAATATGTTGTATGCATTTTTCTCAAGACTGTCCGTACATATATTGTGATTCACAACTTACTCGTGGAATATGGGGAACCTGAAGGGATGGTGGATATGAGAACGTTCCAAACATGAGTTTATGCGACACAATTCCATCGTTTTCCGCTTCTACTGGACAATATTACGGGGGTGATTTTTTAAAAAGCATGGGAAGTCATGACAATTAAGGCGTTACGGTCATTCAGGCGTTTTCTGCATAGGGTGAAATTAATAATAACAGTGAATTCTCAGAATTGTAAACCTGAGTTCGTAGGGAAGGCAGCTGTGTGTGTCGAACTTGAAACAGTGGTTCAAAACTCGGCTGTGGTGGTCAATTTTTGCCTCATGTCTATCCTACCAACTTGTTCTGATATGCATGTTGTTGTAACTAACATGTGTCTGTCTGTCTTCTTTTTCTTTTCCTTCTTTTTGTTTGTTTGTTTGTTTGTTTCTAATGTCCGAGGTATACCTTTATTCCATTTACTAGAAAATACCACAGTCTGAGCACTGAAGTGACCGAAATAAAATAAGCATTGATATTCGAAATAAAGAATGCATTTCTCATTAGCCAACAATCATAAAAAAAAAAAAAAGGATAGATTGGCTAGATAGAATAGAGAGGGAAAATAAAGCCGTACATTAGAAGCCTTTGAAGTTTTTGGTTATGAAAACATCATTCTGTAACTGTAAAGCATATGACAATGTGCATTTCTACGTGAGAGTCAGTGAACGGAAAGCGCAAATCCCATGAATTGTGGACCTAATTTCTCATAATGAAATTTCACGTGTAGTACTAAGAAAACATTTATCCCGCATACAAAACCAAGAAGGACAAAATGGCATAAATTACCTTATTTATAAACTAGTTCCAATCGGTGACAGATAAGGTAAATCTTTTGCACAGGTCATCGTTGAGTGCTTGTTCCTGGTAACATGCCAAAGCTATGTCTGTATTGTTTGAGGAGATGACTGTCACATCCCACCACGAGAGTAGCTGGCGTGGGTGGTAGGCAGTCTTACTACATTAAGCCTTAATCTGTGGCAATAATGTATGTGTAAGCCACTCATGTCTCCGCTTATAAGTGTTATAGAACTGGCTCATGAGGCACACTCACGGTAAAGAGCCCACTTCTCAGCCCTGGCTTTGGGTAAAAATCCAGTAAACATGATGAGCAGCCTAGTATTTCGTGCCCAAATAGGAGAGGAGGGGAGGGAGGGAGAGGGGGGAATGGTGAGGAATGCGATCAAGTTTTCCAAAAATGGCCGCGTGAATCAGTGGCGCGAGCCAAGTCTTCTATCTCAAGTAGTTGGAGAGAAACAACTGAAGTGCTTCGGTTGTGGCAAAAACAAAAACAACATTGGAAACAAAATAATAAAAAACGTCTCTCGTACCTGTTGCTAGGCAAACTGCTTAAAACGTATCTCCTTGTCCATCCAAACCTCTAACCGATCAGCCCTTTACATGCGGTTCACACGGACCACATGAAACACGACCTTAGAGTTATGTTAAAGTGGTAAAGTGTTTTTAAATTTTGATGTCTCTCTAAGATAAAGTCAGGAAGAAGTGTACTGTACGTTTGATGTGGCAAAGCTGGGTTTTTTTTTTCAGTGGGTTAGAAAGAGGGGGGGGGGGGATATGCTGATTTGGTAATTAAAGCCGTCAGCAATTTGATAGTAAAGAGATTGCTACCGTTTCCGTAAGAGTTTAACTTTTTTTTTCAGCACACGGCAACCTCGTTTTATTCTGTGGCTCCACATCATTGTCTCTTGTTCTTAAGTTTTGACTTTAACTTATTCGAGTTTCAAAAACATCAACAAATCAAATTGAAGGATAATAAACTGGGAGGGGTGGGTGGGGCGTGGGGGAAGAGAGAGATGCCCAAGAATTAACCGATGTTCTAGCTGCCTCCCAGATCCTAATTTTGCAGGGCAGTTTCCGGAGACAATTTCTCACAAGCATTTATTTTAATGTCTCGTCTATCACGAAAATGCTAATCTTCACGAGATATTTCTCCATTCGTTGCATGGTTTTCCATTCAAGTTCAAGACTATACCCAAGAAGTCCTCGGCGTCAACTGCACGATGTAAACAACGACTGTAGACTTTGTCCGGATGAACGTTTCCGGCAGTTTATGAGCCAGTTATGCATAAATTAGGCTAAAGTACAATTTCCGACGAAATCGAACTTGAAGAGTCAACACCCCTGGCCAAAGGCGACACAGAGTCTCCACATTACAAGTATATAATATATGAAACATACAGCGGAGAAGGATCTGGTTGGCTGATTCTCTGGAATTTCACAGATGGATGTTCAAAAATACATAAAGCAGCATCATTGTCGTTGTTGGTTTTTGTCTAAAGGCCATTCTGCAGTTTCTTCATAAAGCACTTTCAAGTTTATACAATATGGTTGCAGATATGACATGAGCTCAAGATATTTTACACTAGGTCCCCAATTTCCGCGAGAACTGAGGGAAGGGGAAAATCCGACGGCGACCGTTTTGAACATCTGGCAAACAGGTGTTTTAAAGAAAACATTCAACTATTGTCTGTCGAATTTCTTACATAATATAAAAAATCTATACTATGGTAACTTAGGCATGATCACTTTTGTTAATTTCCTCAAAGGGTTTGGAGAATCCTCAACGATTTCTCAATGACGTTGGTAAAATCCCTGTGCGTGCGATCTCTTTACGCCTTTCAACCTCCTGCAGGTGGTTATTTTGGTATCCCCTTGGGATGGCATGCCGCTCTTGAAATACTTTAATGATGATACCATGAATCTGGGCAAGATGATACATGGCTGAGGTCGTTATGTTCTCTTGTTTAGAGTATGCATGGCGCTTAATGGGGAATCTATGTCAACATGATCTGTAAACACTGATTTATCCTTTTGAATTATCGAGCCACTTCACATTAACGTGTCGAAAAAAAGAATCATACTCAGCAAATTTAATTGCAAAGTTGCTTTTCTGTAGGCAATGTAGTAAGCTGTAATTTAGAACTGCACTACGAATCCGATTCCCCCAAATCAGATTCTAACGTTAATGAATGCAAGATCTTTACTAGACTACAGACACTGTCTTGTATGATGTGTTCTTTTTCAGAATGGGTTCGTGATACTGGAGTAATTGCTTATGTTTTGTATGCCTTGCCTACATGTATACAGACAGTCTGTTTGTTCATCGTTGTCAGCAAACAGTCTCAGTGACTGAAACAGCTGAAGAAGAGTGACATGATCTCGTACTCACAACGTGAGTGCAGGATTTATAATCTAACAAAGAATAAATAAATAATAAGTCAATAATACGAAACATGCCGACCTCGCTGAGACAGGCCTAGGACAGTCTGTTCGCGTATTTACATGATATATCTGTACACTGTACAAATGGTATTATAGTACATGAACATAATACATGAATAGTATGCAAAATAAGGCAATAAATCTGTCTCACTTTCGTTGAAACAACGCCCTCTATGTCATTTTTCTGTTAACAAAATCTTGTTCTGTAATATTGTAATTTGCCTCTCTCTCTCTCTCTCTCTCTCTCTCTCGGTCTCTCTCGCAGTCTTTTTCTTTCTTTCTCTCACCCTCTTTCTCCCATTCAGACAATTACCTCTTCATGTACGATATCTCATTTAGCATTCTCACAGTGCAATGGCGTTCCTGTCAACAAAACATAAATGCAATGAATCAATAACATGACCATCTGATAAAACCTCTGGCGGTCTTCAGAAAAAAAAATAAAAAATTTCGTCATTCGTGAGCGAAATGACTGTTTCCTTTCATATGAGAAAAAACAAGCACAGTAATAAAACTTAACATGGCCAGCAAATGCAATGAATTATTAAGGCTAGCCTCACTGATCTTGTGGCGTAGCGATACCGAACTCACTTTCAGTTATACAGATAAGTGTGATGTTATAATGAATAATATGTTTTGCCATATTTCTACCCGGATTGTGTCGACAAAGTGTGGTATCTCAATGTGGGGTCATCTATATCAACATCACAAAACTGCGAGTCTTTTAAAACAAATGAGTCCATCGGCAAGCAGTTGTCTTGAATACAATTTGGTATACAGAGTCTATGGCCTGATATCCTTCAAAACAATGTCTAGCTTCATGTCCAGCTTGCATAATTTTTTTTTTTTTTTTGAACTTCTGATACCTTATAATCGGGCCCTCCATATACTTCGAAGTTCCCCCAGCTGCTTTCTGTCTATGGTTTGGCACGAATAGAAGTATTTGTTACTTGGTTTCCAGACCAAGTAGTGCGCCAAATCTGCCGATTTCACTGACCTGATCAAAAAGAACCATTTTCACAGGGAAGAAAATGTTGTGTCGGTTCTGGTGACTGCCAGTTCGACCATGGTCACATTTCAAATTGCAGACAGCAAGATTTTCTGAATGGGCTAAATATTTCGGTGATTTCGCATCGTTTTCAAAGCAGCCCGCTCAAAGGTCCCATGATGAAAGAAATTGGGAATTCTTGAGAGCGTTGGCTACTCCTTCTTGAGGGTTCCATTCGCTGTACTCTGGTTCGAGTTCAGTGGTCTGGGGGACAGTCCCTGCTTCAACTAGTCACGTTTCTGGTGTGGCCAAACAGTGTGAAGGCCGAGGGGCAAAAACAGGACGGTATTTTTGTCTTCTACACTGCCATGTGCTGGGCCCTTTTGAATTGCGTTAAATGGGACTGGGAACAGAGCCCTGTTTCCCGCCGACTTTGAATTTTGATTGTTATTGTTGCCGTTCATTTTTGTACTGATAAATATGTGAATCTCTTCCCCCCCGTGGGTCACACAATTTCTATTTCTCTCTGCGCCGGTACTGGTGACCGTTGGCCAGCGAATTACATTACACGTATTTACTTGTGTTCATATGATATGTTGTGTTGATTGGCTTTGCAGGCACTGAACCATTCAACTGTTCCCCAGTGTCATCTGTCTGAGTAGTGTTATTGTGACGGGAACAGACTCTGAAGCTCTTGGCGATATAGGCGTCTTGTGGCCAGAGATATCTGATACCACAGAGAATCACCGTGCAGCCATGGTTCATGATTTTCCGTCGGAAATACTCCGAAGACGCAAACAGATTCTTGACCAGTCACAGAAGATCTGGGGCTGCTCATTGCGTGATGGGCTACAATGGCGTTTTTATAGGTGTTCACACAGTGACTAACACGAGCAGGCGCATTCAGTAATGATGGGATACTGCACGGGTATCCACTCACAGGAGTCTCTCTTATTATAATCATGACAAATGAAGCGCAGTAAAGTTTTCTTCGTGGATTTGCTGGGTTTGCAAGTCATGCCCTCAGGAATCGAGCAGGACCGTTTCGTGGTGCAGGTCCCTTCTTTCAGCCACTGAGGCCAGAAACGAATTCCTAGGTATTTCCATGTGTGTTTTACCGGGCAAAACGTCAAACTCCACACATATTTCTGGATCCTTCGACGCTCGCGTTTATTCACTTTTAACTTGATTTTTCTGCCGTCTTGGAGACGAGCGCTCCTCAAGAGTCTAAGAAAGCGAGGGCGGCGGCCTTTGGGTCGGCCTTTGACGAAATGAATAAGTTGAGATTTCTTGCCCTTGGCAGAAGGATCGCGCACTGACATGTACTGGCGATCAAACGCAGCGCCCAGCTGTTTGCGCAGTAACTTATTGTTGATGTCACTGGGGCGAGGGTCGTAAATTTCGTTCTTGTCTTCCACTAGGTCTTCCACAGGAAGATGATCTGAGGGTGAAGGTCGCCTGACACCTTTCGGTGGGAACCTGGTCTCCTGAGTCAGATGGTTGTCAGTCTGCAGAAGCCTGAAGAGCTCCGATGCCTGCGCACCGGAGGAGTGGCAGGTGAAGAATCGGATGGTCAAGACGAGGAGTAGTGGTACAATCAACATGGCGGAATCTTTGGGGCGTCACTGAAATGGAGAGAGAATGTATGATCAGTTTCTTCTATATTTTTTTTCTTGTGTAAATTAGGGGAAGAGAGGGGGGGGGGGGGGGTGCACACTGACAAATGGAGAGGATTTCAAAAAAAGATACAAATATTTGCAGGAAGATAAACAGAAGTTGATAGAGAAGGGGGTGCAATGACACTTAAGAAAGAGAGAGAGAGAGAGATAGATAGATAGAGAGAGAGAGAGAGAGAGAAAGAGAAAGAAGTGGGAGACCAAAAAAATGGAGCTAAACAAGAACATGTAGACCACAAGTGTAATATCATTAGACTTAAATTATTTGTTAACTTGGTCGTTAAAAAAAAAAATAAAATAAAATTAAAAAAAGACCACATACCGAAACAGCCAGACGAAGGGTGACTGTGGAGAGCGGAGGGGGGGGGGCGAAAAAGCGAAGGCAAGTGTATTAAATCTTACACTGAAACTCTTAAATGTTTCCGGTGAACAAAGGGACAAACAACAACAACAAGAACAACAACAACAAATAAGGCGCAGTCAAGTCTGAATGTCACCTAAAAGAAAAAAGAAAAAAGTTAAAAATAAGAGGTGACATCACATTCTGCCACTCTGCGGGCGTTCGGTGTGGGATTCAGCCAACCCATAAGATTGAATGATAGAGTATTTTTCTCTTTCGGCTTAGCTATTGGAATGCTGACCCTTTGTGTTCCTCAGTGCCACATCGTCCTTGTCATCATCACCATAATTGTGCTTTAAGGAAACTGAATATGCAGCGAGTCACAAAACAAACTGCATGTTTACATACTTTTTTTTTATTATTATTTTAACGGCTTTCTGCTTTCTTGACACCCCATATCTATACATTGTCATCTTTTGATATACCTCACAAACTAATTAAAGGATTCTACTGAGCTAGATGCAAGATAGCTATGATGGTGCTGATGCGCCGTTAACTCAAACCCAAACCTAAACTATTACTATGGAAATTTTTATTTAGTCCTTTTATCATTGTCGCCCCTTGTCTGCTGTGCATTAATTTCATGATTTCATAGTATCCTATTTTTGGTTTCTATCTTTCTATTTACGTTTTTTTTTTTTTTTTCAGACACGTATTCTCTTAAAGAGTGAGTTTTAATCACCACGTAAATGAAAGAAACTGTTTTCATGGTTGGCCGCAGCGTTGGGGAAGTGGAGTTGGAATGAGGAGAATCAGACCAAGCGGGAGTATAGAAAACCTCAGACGCAGTTTTGAGCAGGAAGGAAATGAAAGGTAAAGTAAGGAGGGGCGTTGGAGAGCGGCGAAAGTGAAAAGAAGTCGGAGGAATGGAAGGCTATTATGCTGCCGAATAATGGCACGTGGGGAGTGGGAGGTATAAGGACGAAAATACAGGTGCTAAAAACCCGACTAAAAAAAAGCATGAAAGGAAACGAATTAAGATGTGGGGGATCTGGGAAATGAAACACTCGAGTTGTGGCCCCTCTTTTTTCTCTTTTTTTGTGAGATCATTTTCGACGTGCGAGTTTTCACTCCTTGAGGTGTGAGGCCACTCCGAGGGCAGGACCTCTGACAAAAGTTGAGAGCAGCTGGTAGGTAAGATCGTCCCGAGGGTGACAATGCTCAAGTGGTTTTTTTTACGGGGCGGCTAAGCGCTTTGTCCGACACCATCTTAGCAATCATCTCTTGGCTCTTGAAGAGATGATTAATGCTGGTGCTACAAGCGGATTACCAAAGTATAGGCTCGGAGACGTTGTTCTTCTACTTCCCGCTCGCCCCCTCAACTCACACTCCCCCATATACATTTTTTCCTTTCGCTTTCTCTGCCTTGTTTAGCAAGCATTTATGTTGCCGGCGTGGACAGGGATTTTGTGCTGGTTGTGTGGTTGCGGGTGGTCTGTTGGTACCATGGAATAAGGTGTGAACTCATTCTTAGAACCCATTGTTTGGGTAGATAATTACTGCTGGAGTTTAGTAGACATGTGCTTAGCTCAGGTAGCGAATGTGGTGGATACACAGAAATTTCCCTGATAACAAAGCGACCCTTTGTAGTGAACGCTCACCTGGTCATTAAACGTACTCCACTGGAAAAGAATGGCAATGTTCGTATTGTCCATATATGTGCTCTGCCAATTTTAACTACAATCCATTCATTCCGCATGTTTCACCAGATACGGCTCAAAATGATGCTACAAAGTGTAATCTGAGTAGCGCCTGAGGGGTGCTAAAAGAAATGCCAGGCCGGACTAAGCCATAATCTTCATTACGGCATTAAAACAAAAAACAAAAAACGTTTTTTTTTTTTGGCGCAAACTGCAATGACCTCCTGAAGCTTCGCTACTTCCACGCCTCGTTGCTTAGACGTAAGAGTCAGAAAGTCAGATTTTAAGAGTAAATGTGAAAAAAAGCACCACAAAGTCTACAACCTTGTGTTGTCACTGAAGTTGTTAGAATATAATCGTTTGGTTGTATCAAAGTAATATATACCAATTACCTCCCCGCTGTCAAGCTTCCCGACGCACTTACATACCTAAAGAACTTAATTATTGCTGAAGAAGCATAGTATCGTGAGATGCAATATCCGTATAGAGACTGTAAGCATGCGATGCAAGGATGAGAAACGGATGTGTTCAATTGGATAATGGTCCTGACGCCACCGAGGCGCTGTGTGCACCATCACTTGTGACGTTGGAACCAAGACATGACGCTTCCCGAGAGGATGTCAGTGCTGAGAGGGAGATTTTAATGCTACGTGCATAAAAGACTAAAGGCCCGTTCTAGGGAATGTCCATACGATTCATCTTGATATGGAATTCAAATCATCCTCCCATTCATCCCTTCATTCTTTGACATATTTCATCTATTCATCCGACATTCTTGGCGCCACAATTTACTTTTGTTGTCAAGTCGCCCATTTTTATAGTAAATACATGCACGAAGTCAAACCTTTATTCAGTAAGTCAGGAGCTAGTTTGTTTCTCTCATTTATTTTGATTTTTTGCAGATTCATTCACTTACCGTTTTTTTTTTTTTTTCCATCGCCCATTCTTCCATTCAGTTATTCATTTACTCGTTGATTCGCTGCTGCCTTCATTTACTTTTTCATCGGCTTGTTTGTTCATTTTCACGCTTCATTATACTTTGCTCGAGCGTAATCATTGTTCCCCCGCGTCAGCTATTCACATCGCCGATCTATTGACGTCAATTGCTACTCGCAATAAGGTATTTCGTAGACCAAAAGATTTAGACATTTTTCTCAAGTCAGGGAGCGGTGCTACAATTGACATTGCAAAAAAAAATTCTCTGTCTGGTTTGGTTGGCCCCACACATCAAAGTGTTACGATCTCTTCTTTTTTCTCTCTTTCAGGACCCTCTGAAAATGAACCACGGGAAACATCGCAAAGCAAACCGAAGAACTTGGCCTATCATAGCTCTCATTGTCCTGCAGGAGACTCAGAGCCTTCGCCATTCATGTCAATGTAAGTAAAAAAAAATTGACATAATACCTCGATCCGCGACAAAATTCTCAGCTTTGCAAAGATCTGTACGTACATCATAGGCCTTAGCAAAATACCGCTGGGGACAGCCTCTTCTTCCAGTCTTTGGGAAAGTTTTGGACGGCTATAGGGAATCTTGCCTCTGCAACGATGCCCTGTATTCTGATATAACAACATGAAGACAAGTCGGGAAGATATTTTGAGACGCCTTACTGGCCGCCGATTTGGAAGCGTGTTTTCCCCGGGCCGGGTCAGGCGCATAGATGGGGTGTTAACGCTGTGAGAATAGTTTGTCTACTATTATAGGTTTCCGGTGCCAGCTCTCCGTGGCTGTGTGGCGTCAATTCTGTATCCGGACAGTGGCGGAAACAGGTCTACGTGCCTCCAGGACCCCCCACAGTGTCACGTGTTCATGGAAAAAAAAGGGGGGGGTAGGATTTAAAAAAAAAGGGGGGGGGGCATGGCACGGATGTAGAACGAAAATAGCTAGAGAAGAAGGCGGGGGGGGGGGAGGGGAGGGGGGGGGGGTTT
>JBCAUA010078114.1:0-10834 GCA_038406235.1 Peronia verruculata
CACCGGGACATTATGAAATCCTCGTTTTTTTTTTTTTTTACCCTGGCAAAGCATAGAAAAAATACCTGCCTAGAACGGGACATAGTTGGCCTTGACACGGGTACAACGGGACCCTTTCATCATGCTTAGGGGCGGGACATCTCCCTTGGCTGATGGCTGTTTAGCGAATTATATCAATGTATTGTGGGTCACTGTGTGTAGGCCTACACGATATGAGTTAGAATGGAGGTCGAGAGGAGGAAAATGCAAGTAGCGTTGATAAAGGAAGGTGGGGAGTGCCCGCGGGCCTAAATCTAGCCATACACACCGTGGCCACAGGTGGTTCACGGCTTGTTTCACTTTACCAAGAATCTCTCTCATTGGTCGCTGGGTTTTGAGACGTTGGTTTTTATTGGCTGGCCACAGGTGTGGAAAAACAACGTTTATTCACGTAGCCTATTCTCCACCACTGTCCCTACTCTTCCCTTGACTGATTAAACCAGTGAGCAATGGAATGCGCAATAACTGGTGTGTAGTGGCGTTGAATGCGTCATCATTTGCCTGTACTGTAAACAAAGCATGGGCTTTGATTCTTTGACTGAAACAATAATAAAAATAAGAAAAAAAAAATGTTTTTTAAAAAAAAAAAAAAATGATCAACTTCATTATTATTGTTAGTGACTAGGCCCTTGCCAAGGTGATCTCCAAGCAAGGGAAATAAATTTAAGGAGTATTTTCATGGATTACTTCCCCTGTACAGGCTTTTAATGGGAGCTTGCTTGCAACGGGACTTTCTATTAAGTCCCAAAGATACCGTTGTAGCCAAGGTCAACTGTACAGACGCCAGCCTGTCCAGAACACTCTCTCCCTTGAACTCGCTCGAAAATACCACTGCGTGAACATGACACAATAAACACACATACAAAGGTCAGACCAGAGCCGCCTCGACATAACCGGAACACACACAATCACATGGGCCCAGTACACACAGTTACAGTCAGATGAGTATCACTCACAACACACAGGCCTAGTGTACTTATGATCTTACCAGACCATAACCGCTAGTCTACTGCACAATCATGATTCGTTACAATGCTCTATCAGTGAAGAAAATACTGGAGTTTGTTGTAGTATGAGCAAATCAAGAAAGGATGACGAGTAAAGATAAACCTTGATAATAGACCAGGCTTTAGGTTTGTCTGAGCCATTTTGAGAAACCTGAAGTGAAGTTTGATAAAGTAACTTTAGTACAATCCTTTGATACTGGAGGGGATTCTGTTCAATGGCGAAAGTTGTCAAACTTTGAAGTTAAGATGCAGAATAGATATATCGATGCAATGTCTTTGATGGCTGTGAGTGTTAAAATTTATTCATTCATCTATGTGGTTGTTTGTTTATCTGTTTTTCTTTCTTTTACAACAGACATACTTCATTTTTATCTAACTGCAAATATATGGTACGCAGAAATTGGGGATAAAATTTTTGTGCTTTTTCTGGCTGTTCAGGTAGCATTCTCTCTTTTGACATCCCCAGATTCAGGATTCATTCTTTTTCTTAGCCCTTAACTTTTATCTGTAGTCACCAGGACAGCCCTTGACAAATTGTGGAACAGCCTTTCACTATCTCTTGTGATTGCCGGCTAGAACTTGTGACTTCACAAATGTTTTCTTGGTCTAGTCATAGATCCATCTGTTTTTTTGTTTTTTTTTCTTTCTGTCTACCATTTTTCCTCTTCACATTTACTGTTGTTTGTAGTACAGTTCTTTCTGTCTACCCTTTTTCCTTTTCACATTTACCATCATTTGTAAATCAGTTCTTTCTGTCTACCATTTTTCCTCTTCACATTTACTGTTGTTTGTCATACAGTTCTTTCTGTCTACCTTTTTTCCTCTTCACATTTACTGTTGTTTGTAATACAGTTCTTTTTGTCTACCTTTTTTCCTCTTCACATTTACTGTTGTTTGTAATACAATTCTTTCTGTCCACACTTTTTCCTCTTCACATTTACTGTTGTTTGTAATACAGTTCTTTCTGTCTACCTTTTTCCCCCTTCACATTTATTGTTGTTTGTAATACAGTTCTTCAAGACATTTTAGAGGCTGATTTTGACAAGATCAAATGTTCTCCTGCCCTCTTTCAGACCATCAACGGGCTTGGCATTGACAGACATTTGCTGGGCCTGAAGTTGATTGCGCTGGAGAATGGCATGAACATTCCAGAAATTTTCATGGATTTGGCCTTCAAGGAGAGTACACACTTTAGGCTCTCCACAAGTCAGGTGAGATGATGTTGATTTTCCTGTATTCAGGAGGATGTTTTTGATGATACAAAGACACTTCAATTCACACTAAAGTCATAGGAAATGTGGGGGAAGTTTCTTGATCAGTAGCAATGGATGATACCTCAATATGGCCGACATTTATGGAAAATTTAGTGAACACATCTTAATCTGTCACAAAATAAACTCTTTGATGTGAAACAAAAACAAAGATTTTCCAGTGGGATTGAAGAGTAATTTATGGAGACTTTTTTTACATGTAGTGAAGAAAAAATGTTGCATATGAAATTATAGGAATAAAAAGACTTCAGATACAGACTTCCCCATAAGTTTTGATGAGATTTTATGAGTGGAGAAGCTGAGAGAGGGTTAACTCTACAAGTGTCAGAGAAAACAACTAGAAATATGGGGGTTTTATCTATGATACCTATGCCTGTTCTAGAGTGACTGTCAAGCCAAAAATCAGAATCAGCTGAATATTTCCTCATTATATTCAGTACTAGTTGGAGAAGAAATAAAGTGTCAATACGATGAGCGAGTCACCTAGCATTTTGACATTAATAAAGTTAACATTATGTTTGTCATGTTTTTTTTTTTTTTCCGACAGGTGGCCAGCCCATTCAAAGCGTTCCTCTGTTTCGGACCTGTCGTCCCTGACGGATACGGCATCTGCTACAATCCACGGGATGAAGAGCTCATCTTCTCCATCAGCTCGTACAACAACAGTCCTGAGACCAACTCCGATGATTTCCGTGAAATTCTGGGCAAAACTTTCCTCGACATGCAGAAATTGCTGGCAAGTCAAACAAAGTCCAAGTTATAATCTAGACATCTTAATGAGAAAGTTTCTCCTTTTTTTTTTTTTTTTTGCTTCCTTGGGAATCCCATCTTGAAATGTTAGAACTGTATGAGCCAGAGATATTATTTTGGTGTCAGTTAAATTTGATTTGCCATGACAATACGAAATAATAATTAAGTTTTAGCCCTGGGTCAGTGCCACATTACAGATATTTATCTCCAGTCATAACTAGCAACCATAATTCTTATGATGTGGTGTCCCTTATTAGTTGTAGTTTTTAGATTTAGGTCTGTTCTTAAACAACGCAATGATTTTTTTAACAAAATGTGTTTACCAAATTTCCTAAGAATAGCCTTATTTTGGACTAAATGTGTTCACGGGATGGAGCCTTGTGTGTCGGATACAGTGGCAGAGTGATAACAGAGTGATAGGGCTTGAGGTTATATATTGTTGCCATAAGATGCAACCTCGTAAGTGTACAAGTATTGGATTTCAGACATCCAACTTCAAAAGCTCAGAGATGCTTTATCTTGTTAGTTATTTTTATATTAAAAAAGAAAAACTAATGAAATGAAGTATCTTTAATATATGATAATAACCATTTGAAAATAGAAACAAAATACGATTTGGAAAAAAAATCAGTGGCTAGTGTGAAATTAATTATGACTATGTGTCATGGCTAGACACATCATTGTGGAATGGATGCAAACTCTAACCGAACTTAAATATTGAAAGGACTTTTTTTTCTGTCATGTAGCATTTACCTTGCACTTATGGGCTTTGCAATTTACAGTGACCATATAGGCCATCTATGGAAATTTGGAATTTTCTTCTAAGGAATATCATACATAATAGTATTAGTAGCATCACACAATGGAACAACAGTTCAATGTTGGCTAGAATTAGAGTATTTGGTAATATCATAGACCTGCACGTTACTTTACTGACTCAACAAGACTGAGCACCAAATACATCGAATTGAGCCCCTTATGTTGGATTGATGTACAGGTCATGTTATTTCATCTTGAGTGGTGTATGAAAAGACTAGTTTTGCTGGCAAACCAAATTATATTCCACTTTCAGACTTAAGAGTCTTTTTGCACAAGCAACATGGGGAAGGTGAAAGTAGTTTGTGCTCTTGTCAGTTGAATTGCACATAATGACAAAATTACCATTTTAGAAGAGAAGATTGGTCATCACAAATAAATTTGCCTAAATTTTTTGTTACATTTATCTCACCAAAAATAACACTCTTCTAATCTTTGTGATGCTTTTTCATTTGACAAAACAGTGTCTAAATGTAATTTGGCTGGCCAGTAAAATTGCATTTTGCTCTGTGATAGAATCTTAGAATCATTATCTTTTATGAGGGTTAGAAAGTTTTGAATGAGACAGATAATGTAATTTTTTAAAAACTAATAAAAAGACAAATTTAGACCAGTAGTACTGGCTTTTAAAATGAAAGGCCATCAGAATTTCAGGCAATTTTTTTCCAAAATATGACATCAGAGAGTAAAGATTAGAATTTCACTACGAATTAAGATGCAACACAATGAAATCAGGCGCTCATCAAACTGGGGTGACTGGAGAAATCACATATTTTTCAACACTGACTATATTTTTAATGCAAAATTTTGTTTCTTTTCAGAACCCTTCTATATTAATCTACAAATGCATTTCACTGTTGAATTTGAGTAAAAATAAAAAAATTGTAATTTAGGGCCAATTTCTCACTAAATTCAGCTGCAGCAATAGGTTTAATTGCCAGTATCCTGACTTCTTGAAGTAAAACAAAGATTCTTTCTCAGACAGAAACAGAACTGAATAGTTTTCACAGTGATTCAAATAACTCCGTATGCTCAAAATTTGAGGAGAGCCTGATTTCATCGGACACATCTCAACTGCATTTTTTTTCCTATTAAAAAGACGAACTTTGATTATAGTATTAAAATATGAAATATATAACTGATCAAGACTCCATCTGTCTTAGAAAATTCCAGTTCTTCTGTGATTATGGGTTTGCGTGTACTTATTTTTGTGTGTGTTTGTGTGTGCTTCTTTGAAATTTAAGTTGATTTTTAGAATTGAGTTCATGTTTTGGATATTAATCATGTCTGTTTTGATCAGATGTAATAAGGATGTTGATTGATACCTTCTTCAGGCTTGTTTTTTTTCAGAGGATGCCCGAAATTTGCTCCTTATGATGTTACTGTTGGTTTCTGTCTTTGGTTGTAGTAGTTGTTGTTTTTGTTACATGTTGCGTTTTAGATATGATTGTTTGTCGTTATTACTTTTTATTTGATTGTTTAATAATATATATGTTAAGTTGTATTTTTTAAAACAAGTTTATTCTTTTCATTTCTCTTTTCGTTTGATTATTTGTTTCATTTTGCTTTGATGTAGATGTTTTTGATTTGCTAGCCATAATTGCATTTGGGATGGGCTGAGATAGAGGATGAAACTGTAAAGAATTTCATTTTGGTCTAGTCTTTCAGTATACATCCACACAGAGTTAAAATATCATTATTTGATTGTAAAACTTATCATTTGTGATTTGGAGAGAGGCTTGAGTAGATTGGAGTGAAGTTGAAGATTTGGGTGCAATGTATGATCTAAGAACAGATTTTTTATAGCAAAGTTGTCATGGAGACAAGAACATATATGTTGTGAAGCATTTTGTGCCTTAGATTTTCTGTCAGGTGTATGAGAAAAGGAGATATAATAATTTGATTGAGTGTTAATAATTGATGTTTATGCCTGTGTGAAAGTATTCAACTTGAATGGACATAGTCATATTATTATATGTACATACTGTTATTATTTAACTCATTCACTTCGTGCAGGAACAGATCACTTAGTAAATTGATAATTTGTGAGCTATTTCACTTTCCGCCATATTATATCTATGGTTATGAGAATGACAAGTATATCCTCTATCATGAGAATGTTATGACAGTTATTAGGGATATCAAATGTCCTATGTTTTTAGGGAAATGATAAGACTTTAGCTGATCCTCAACTTTTCAAACTCTATTTTCTGCATAATATATACTTCAGTTTTGCACTTTATATCAGTCATATTATACAAAAGCACAGAATATGAAATATTTTCCTACTTTTTCATGAAAACAAATGTGATATCTCTGAAATATATCTAAATGATGGGACTGAATTAGGTAAACTTACAACAGTGGTTGATACTAAGCTGCGGTTCTTATACTGAAGTTGTTTTCCACTGTGGGTAGCTAATCAGAGTGAACATGCAAAGCCCCAGCACCAAAATAATAATCATTTGCTCAGGGATGTGAAACTTCTGACTTTAGTCGGAATTCAGACTTTTTGGTTGTCGCCGACTTTCCTACTTTTTGGTCGTCGCCGACTTTCCTACTTTTGGCCGATCACCTGCCGACTTTCACTGAATCCACGAGACAGTTGCGGTTTTATAATATTTGCGATACAAAATTTCGCACGATGACAACAATGAACCGGAGGAAAAGAGTTATCCTCAAAGATAACTTGGACGATAGTGGGACTGTCGTTCGGCGGCTGTTTGAAGATCGAGATCGAAGTTCGTAGCGCTTAATTCCTCACAGCGGACAAAATGCTGTCGAGTAGTCAGTCACGTGAGAGTTTTTTTTTATAGAAAATCAGCTCATCAGAGCACTGACAACAGCAAATAATGTGCCCATGATCTTAGAAAGACTAGTGTAAGAGGGCAGCCGTTCGCGATTTAGATCTAGAGATTCTAGATCTAGGAAATAATTTCGATCTAATGTAATAACGCTCAATGATTATGTTGATGGCACTGTCTATTGGAGCGTTTTAGTTCATGGAATTTTCACTAGTTGTATAATTTTATAGGCCCATCTCAGGATTTTTGTGAAGACTTGCAAAAGTTCTCTCAAAACAGTGAAAACTTCTAGCAAATATGAAAACCCTAGATCTTTAAACCTTTCGTAACCGGACCGGGGGGGGGGGGGGGGGGGATTTCTGACTTTTTTGTGAAACCCTGTTCTTTGTACAAAGAGAGATACCATACCAAAATCTCCTCCATGAACTGTAATCATTGATTTCATTTTCATTTTGTTATTGATGACAGGTTTGAAATCAACATTCAAAATTATATAGGTGAGGTTCAGAATGCTTGTAATTGCCTATTTTGAAAAAAATGACATGATGTTTTTTGCTTGGATATATATCAAGTGTAGTGCAAGTCACTGTTGGCCACGTTTCACAAAACATGAATTGATGGAAACAAAAGACGTATTTGTAAATACATTGGTATAGAATTATCATATAAACAGTATATGCCATAGAAATCTACCTTAAGTGGTATCCTCTGAGATTTTTAACACGATTGTCATGAAAATTGGCATGTAATTTAGTTTCCTTTTCATTAAACAGCTTGGCCGAAGCATTTTTTTTTTTTTTTCAGTGTTTTGTATGATTTCTTAGAAGTTAATATTTTTAAGAGGATGGGAACATTTTCTTTATTCATCATTAGCATGGGTATAGAATTTGAAAATTCATGAAAAAAAAATATTTTTGAATTATCGGCAAAATTTTAGCCTATGGTGTCATTGCAAAGCTTCAGAGAACAGAAACAAAAAAATGTAGGAGGATATAGAGCCTGCACTGTATGATGATACTTGATTGATTCTGTCTATTCCACTGTTTCATACATTTTAGATATGTGTAAAATGGACTACAGCTGCATGGCTATGGCAGTACATTTTTTTTTTTTTAAATTGGTTTCCTTCAATTTGATCATCCTGAATTGAGTTCATTGTCTCCATGCAATATTAGAAAACAGAATTTTAGGACTTGTATCTTTTCTTTAATACTTTTCATTCAATTCTCACTCTCTGTATCATTTTATGCTTAATCATAAGTATGTTCTGCTTTCCAATCCACAATACTCATGTTGTTTTGTATTTTCTGTATGTATTTACATGTACTTTTCAGACAATAGAATCTTGATATTTTGTGTTAAAGTGTTTAAACTTTGAGACTGTGAACAATAGTACAAAGTTTTGAGATCAATATGATCATGCCATATTACTATATTGTTAGGAGAAAGACTCAGTTTTACCTTTGGCATTCCATGCTGAGTTTTATGCCATTCATATGTGTTCCATGCCATGTTCATGTGTTATATACCCTTGCCTCTTTTTTACATATATGTTCTCTAGAAGTCTCGGAGCAGGTTTTATGCATATTCTAAAATTTGCAGCCCCTCAAACATTTCACTATATAAAACTAATGCAAGTTTCATCAATTCTGCTGTTTTAGATTTCTCGTGAGCCATATGGAGGAAGATCCCATCCGAAATGCACATGAATCTTTACCACTTTCTATTTTTCAGTGGCAGGGATGTCAATAATTTTTCTTTGACCTAAGATGCAGATACATTAGTTATAAGATAATAAATGTAATGCTCTATTGACTAGTGTACCAAAGAGGCACTTACTTCTGACCAGTTTGTGTGTGGCTGCTAATTGTAATCTAGCCTTTTAATGATAGCATTTCACTCCTGTCACTAAACTGGATTCAGTTTGAAGAAACTTTCTAATGATAGTCTCACAGAAGTTGTAACAAGAAATTGTGCTCAGTTTGATTGGAAATATGAATAAATTAGTCCTTGTGAGATGGGTCAAACAGTTACTAAAAACTGGCCAATGTATACAAAAATGTTGTTGAAAAATCTCAAGATTTATGTGGCATGGAACAGATTTGAGGATATTTTTTTTTTTAAATGATACAAGAATTAAAAGATTCCTTTTATCAATGAAATCCTGGAAAAAGCAATGATAGTGTATTCCACCAAAATTCTGTCTTTCCCCCAGAAACAGGAACCTTGTGTCCCAATGCTGATGGAAAGTATAGTGTCTTCTAGTTTTGGTACGTTTTGGTGATGTACCAGAATGTATTATATGTTTTAAGCGACCAGGGCAAATGAGTCAGAAGTCGTGCCGGGCAATGAAGATATATGGCCGTTTTTGGTCGTTTTTAACTACTTTCTAAGATACTAAATTTTTTGTTTTGTTTTCACAAAACAACAATTTAACCACTTTTAATTTGAAAAAAAAAAAAAAAGAAATATTTTGGTATCATAGTCAGAAAATAGTAAAAAATGGTAAAAAATGGCTGTGACTTGAAGTCACCGGGCACGATTTCTGACTCATTTGCCCTGGGTGCAAGACATATATACATATATGCATTCATGTATTTACATTTTTTGTGTAGAACAAGAATAAGTATGGCCAAAACAGAATGATCCAACTGAATAACACTTGCAAAGACAGCAGCATGAAATGAAAATATAAAAAAAGCCTTTATGCCCCTAATGCTAAATTGCACATATATATATATATAAATATGCGAATCATGGGCACAGAGACCATATGTCTTGCGACCAGGGCAAATGAGTCAGAAGTGGCCCCAGGCAATGAAGATATACGGCTGTTTTTGGTC
Organism: Peronia verruculata; assembly: GCA_038406235.1. Lineage (NCBI taxonomy): Eukaryota > Metazoa > Mollusca > Gastropoda > Systellommatophora > Onchidiidae > Peronia > Peronia verruculata. The sequence goes on from JBCAUA010078114.1 coordinate 9,531, forward strand.
GTTTTTTACTACTTTCCAAGTAAGATACAGTACTAAATTTTTACAAAACTTTTTAATCTTGAGGGAAAAAAAAATGAAACATTTTGCTATCACTGTCGGAAAATAGTGAAAAACGGGTGTGACCTGAACTCATCTGGCGCGACTTGCGACTCATTTGACCTGGGCACAAGACATATGCAATGTTTCAGGGCCAAACGCAACAAACACCATTTTTGAAAATTTTGAGTATACTTCTCCATACTGGGAATGGTGATAGTGCTATATGGTAAGGACTTTCTTTCTCACCAAATGCGTCCTTCCTGAAAGTGTTTAGAAAATGGTAATGATGTTCTTAATGATAAATTATTAACTACTGGAGAACAAATTGTCATTTTTCTCTAAACAGCAATTTTGGATATGCCTCATTTTGCCCTGAAATCCTTCACCTCGTGACAGAAGAATGAAAGCCACTGAGATATGTAGTATCAGTTGGACCTGCAAATGAAATACATGTAGATGAAAACGCAATGAAAAACAAAAAAACAAAAAAAAAAATTTTCAACAACAGAGGAAGGAAATGTATTATGGAACCTACAGACAGACCTTAGGAAGAGTGTTTTTCAAGGCAAGACTCAGGCAAAGACAAACAGAGCCAGACCAACAACTTCTATCATGAAGCATCATTGAATCTAGCAGTATGAGAACCTATAAAAGTCATCAAGGCTAGTGAAGATCAAAACAAATGGAGGAGAATTATCTTACTTGTGTCACTGCCCGTACCAGCTAGCACCACTCCCGGTGATGATTGCAGATGACCAGACTATGTAACATGCATTTTTGTTTTGATTTTTTCAAGCCCCCCCCCCCCTTTTTTTTTTTTTTTATAGTATAGCTCCAGACATGTATCAGAAAAATATGGTTTCTTATTAGAAATATATAGAGACATACAACTTAAAGCAGCTCATGGGTATCATCAATTTGGTTAAAAAATATCATGTTTTTAATTTATTCTAAAAAGATGCTATAATCATTATACAGTTGGAAAATAAACTGTTTATGTTAAAAAAAAATGTTTAGATCGTTAAAATATGGTCTGGAAGTACTCTATCCTTCTTCAAAATTTTCAAGCTTCATTTTAAATTAATTTTTTTCTGACAAAATAAATATGACACTACATGTATTTTCTTTAACGTTTTCTTATTACAGTTACAGCTTTGAGATTGACATACTTCATCCTCATTCACATGTACAATCAGCTGGCTACTTTTGATTTTGATATAACGAGATGGGGGGGGGGGGGGGGGGGGGGTTTTTTCCAACTACGA
>JBCAUA010078125.1:0-10834 GCA_038406235.1 Peronia verruculata
CCCCCCCCCCCCAAAAAAAAAAAAAACGGCAACAAGAGACCCAGAAGTCACGAAAGAAGGCTGTTTCGAGGCTGAAATCCGAACACAAAACTCTTCATGTCAATTTTTGCATAAAAAAAAACAACAACTTTAAACACGTTTATCTCAAAACCCGTTTTTTCGTTTTTATTTTTTTTTTTATTTATCTCCTTTTTTGTTTCGAAACCGATTCAGACCAAATTTGGTATGCATCATTGTCACCTCAAAATCCAAAAACATTACATATGGGCGTTAAATTCGGTGGGTAAGGTTTAGAGAAAAGTTGATTTTTAGTTTGAAAAAATGGCGAAATTTGAATTTTCGCTATATGGCATTTTCACAAATTTATAGACAATTTTGTATTGCATGGAAAGGACTAAAAAATAGATACCTTTTTGGATATTATATCAAACAATATATTCACCAAAGTCTATCAAATTTCATTAAAATTTGGCGGAAGAGACAGATTTTAAAATCACTCATTTTAGGGACGCCAAAATCCAAGATGGCGGTACTGCCATGGCAACCGTATGAAAAAGTCGATTTTTTCCCCATTGTTTTCCTCAAATTTGAACATGCTGAATACAAGGGAAAAGGTTAAAATAACCTACCCCTTGAATAATAATATAAAAGAAAAAAATCACCTCCTGGACGCGCCCCCCCCCCCTTAATGGGAAGCATTTTAGTGTTGTCGTTTGTCGTTGCTGCTGTTTTTATTGGGCCTTAAGCGTCCTGATGAGCAGTTTATAATACAATAATCTCTTATCTATCCGGCCCATAGCAGCCAAGACCTTGATGGATAACGTCGAAAGACGGATAATACACCACTCTTCTCAAGGTCTTTTTCAAACAAGAAAACAAACAACGAAGGTGTTCCATATCTATGTTGAAATAAATCGCTTCTAAAATTCATATCTTCGTTGTACCTTCATTTACACAATTCTCACTTCTCTATACTCTGTGCTTTTTAATTCTCACTTCAGTCTGTTAGCCCCCCCCCCTCCCTCACCCCTTCCTTTCCCTCTCTCTTCTACAAGGCATGTATTCACTCTTCTCTCCCTTTCCTCTCCTCCCTACCCCAACTCCCATCCCCACATCACTAATATATAAGTAGGTTCTTTGTTCCCACCTGTAGGGGGCGAAATGCCTCCGTCAGGGCGATGTCTCCCATGGAATGCCGTCCTCGACGTTCTCGCGGTGACATCTCTTCTCTCTTGCCCTATCTTCTGTTCCGCTCTCTTTCCTCTCTTCTTCTTGATGTGTAAATAGCCGTAATCGTGCTGATGTGCCATTAAACCCCAACACAAACAATCCTCCCCCCTCCCCCCTCTGTACAGTACTGACACATCCACAACACTGCTGTTATCCTGATATCGACGATTGCGTATCTTCAGCCTTTCAGTCTCTGAGGGTGTTTATCTCGGTCTGCATCTAGATCTTGTACATGTTTGATCTCATTCTATAGCCTGAGGAAGGCCCGGGCAATCGAAAGCTTGCCGGCTGTTCTTAAATTCTTTTAGCTAGCATCATCATGGTCTCGCCTCTGTACATCACACCCGATCCCCTTTTTTAACTTGAACTCGAGATCTAAATATACATTAATTATTTCTTCCCCCAGGAGTCATTCGCGACCTGAACATTTTATCTATCGTGTCATGTTTCATGTCACAGTAAAGATGCGGGAGTAATAAAGTTGTCTAAGCAGTGAATGAGAGAGAGAGATCATTGATGCGTGTAAGGTGGGCGTTTTTAGTTACTATTTCTACTTTCTCTGCAAAGAAAACGGCATTTTCTGTGTGTCAGCGTTTGCATTTTACATACAGCAAAAATCCTTTCAGAATATCTTCACTTTGCTCTTATTTTCTGAGCCAGAAAAATCCTGTGTTCAATATTGTGATGAGATCAGTCTAGTAAGGATGGTCACGAAACGTGATAAATATTACACAAGAAATAAGACAGAATGAATATTTTCACTGTAAAAATGCGAGGCTGTTCTTAGTATTTAGATTACTATTATGTCAACTGGTAGAATCCAATAATCATTGTAAAATCTAAATTTTTGAATAAATAGAAAACTCTTCAGATTAATGTTTTCACTGAAGTTTGCCCAAATTTCAGATAGACTGTTGTAATCCTTGATCGGTAAATTGTTTGATTCATTGTCATACATGATCCCTTTTCCATTATATAATAAAAGGATGGGTGAATAAATTAGGAGAGCTGGCCTGTTTTGACCCTAAACATTGGTAGAAATTTGGCGAATTTGGTGTCAGATTAAACCTCGTGGAATTGCCTATGCACATCACAGGCCAAAACCATAATCCGATTACCATGATGTGGTTTAGTGCATGTGAATGCCACAAGGTATGAATCTCTGCAGAAAATCGTGGGGGAATTCTAAAGAGAACCAATTTTTACATTTTCACTGAATAAAAACTTGAAAACTTCCAAGCTAAATGCAGAAAGATTTCTTGCTGTCTAGAACACATGTTCTCCTTCGTATCAGGCCATTTGTAGGTGGTGCTTTGTTTTATAGAAGGCGTGAGCGGTGACCTCCATCATGGCATCCCAAAATTGGGATCCATCCTACACCTATTCAAGGTGTGAGACAGGAGAATTAGCAAGGTCTGCCATGCAATTGTGGACAAAATAAGTCATACGCTTGGCCGTTCTCATGACACATGTTTCACCATAATTCACCAAGAGCTGGGCATATAATTATAAGAGAAAAACGAGTACAAAGTGAGTGGATAATTTTTTGACTGGACAGCAAAAAGCAGATGGATTGTGCTGTTGTGAAGAAGTGGCTGGACGCTTTAAACCACGTCCCAAACATGATGTACCGCTGTTATTACTGGGAATGAAACATGGGTACCCTACTAAGCAATCCCAGCAAAGCGTTCTATCAAGGTCTCGTTAGATGAAAAAGAAAAAAAAAAAGGCTATAGGCTGACGGTTTTGCAGCCAAGATTTGGAAATTCCATGACTTTGTATAGTATTTGTCAATCACTGTTGCCCTCTTGTTTATTTATGATATTTCATTGAAAGATTCTACAATAATGTCTAAATGTTACATAGACCCAGTACCTACTACAGCCTCTGGCACTTTACACGAGCTGTCAACGCGTATCCTCACAGCCTGAACTCATTTGATTCATAACAATGCCGGTCCCATAAAATAATTGGCATTAACTCAGTTCTTGGCATTATGAAACTTCCAGTTATTATCAAGATTTAAGGAACACTTGTCAGGAGGGATTCAGTCGAGTGCAGGACTTAGCAAAGGTGGTGCACGAAGAGCTCCCGACTCATCCTCATGAAGAGTATCATGATGGCTTGCACAAGTAGCTCAGGTGGCTGGAAATTCGTGAGAGCCCGAAACTTTGTATGGATACATCAAGTTCATATTGCTGGTTGCAGATCTATACCCTGGTGTTCAAACACATGAAATGATGTTGAGCACAATCATAACAGAGGAAGAAAAGTAAACTGACTACTTAAATGGTCTCCTTGGAAAAAACTCCAGAGGATTCATCGGAACACAGTGGTGTTGATATGAATACTGCAGGGCAGAGAGCGAAAGAGAGAGAAAGAAAGAGGGAGAGAGAGAGAGAAAGAGAGCGACACCACCATGAAGTTCAACTCGGGAGCTGCTCTTGTTTACGTTACGGTCTCTTCTTCTCATTTTCCCCGCATTTGTTTTGCGCATTTTTTTTTCATAAGCTGTTTAGAATTCAGCTGTTTTTAAATCTTAGAAACAAAAAAAAAAAAAAATAGGGGTAACAGTTGGAACTTCTCCGTCCCCCATTTTGACGAAAAATTCTGGGCTTTCTTGGAATGCCAACAGCATGCGGAAATTCCAGTGATGGTCATCGATTGTCCTGGGAGAGAGACATTGTTAAATTATGACTCGTGTAGCAAATCAATGAGCAGACAGACAGACAGACGGACAGAGTGATACAGAGATAGATAGATAGACAGACAGACAGATAGACAGACAGACAGACAGACAGACAGATGTGCGCTCCTGAGCCACTCTAGATGAATGTTTGGAGTCAGTTCTCGGTCTTGGAGTTAGTGGTTACAAATTTTAACGATTGTTATACATTTTAACAACTTGCCAGACTTCAGCTGAAATGATTAGGTGTAACAATTGTCGACACTTGATAGATACGATGCTGGCGAGCATAGGCTTGAAAGAAGATCTATGTGGGAACACAATTATCAGAAAATACTTTTATTAAACTCAGTAAGCCTAACGTAAAGGACAGTGATAAGAAGATTAGACAAAATGATTACCAGGAAAGCTTATCAATTAAGAGGCATTCTGTCACAATATAAATCATACAGCAAACACCTTTTATTCTATGTAAGGGGGCATTTTATCAACTTAAAGGCGTTTTTCATCTCACTCGGCCTCAATCGAACGCCTTTATTTCGAATAAAAGGGCGTTTTGTCAAGTTGAAGGTGTTCTTGTCGCGTTTCAAGAGACACTAACGCATTTTGAAAAAGTGTTTTCTTTAAATAACTCCAAAATGACCGTGCTTTAACAAAACCTGAAAAGCTCATAAGATGAGGAATGTTGATGAGAATCCAATAACACAATAAACACTTTTTAGCACCAAAATCGAAAAAGGCGTTTTGTCAGATCAAGTTAGTATTGTTCTGGACATGTCAACGACGTCACGGGATAATTACACGAAGCTAAAAACTGAAGCACATTTGAGACGCATTCAATGCGTTCGCATAAGTAAGGCTAAAAACATACTGGTGGGACAATCCGACAGAAATCGGTAGCAAATTCACAGATTGAAGTGGTGCAAGAAGGAAACTATAGACAAAACGGACGGTGTAATTATAGTCGCCAGCGACTGTCGCCGACTGGCAGAGGTCAGTCGGATTGAAGTAAGGCATGCTCTATTTTCTTCGATTTGTCGGACGAACTTTACTCACTAGTCTAGAAAAGCCCGGGCGGGGCGTACAATCGCCAAAGAAATTGGAACTTTTTATCAAATATTTATTTGATAGCAGATTTGAATTCAGCGACCCAAAATTATGTGAGTGTGCGAAGATTTGACGATTCATTGTCTATAAAGTGGGTTTTACTTATTATTATTTATAAACATTTAACTGTGCCTAACTCAAATGAAGGCGAGTCTGACCGATTCACTTTGTATACGTTTTCCTCCGACAGACACCTACCTTTGGTGACTGCAAATCGGACGGACCAGTATGTTTTCCGCCTAACAGTGACCTTTGAACTGTGTGCACGTCACGGTCCCACCTCCGGAGACACTGACTACTGTTGCAAAGTTTACAAAGTAAGCCAGTATGTCAAGAACTTGGGCCTACATTGTACTGTTACATCGCTCGGATGTCGTCAATGCAGACACTGCTTTTTTTAAATTGAGATCAAGCTATCATGCTGCAATGAAAGGATGCCCCTGTGAGAAGTTCAATGTTGTCAAGAGGAACAATTTTTCCCCTTTTTTTAAAAATAAATGTCCAAGCATGTTTCGAAGTTTTTCTTCAGATTCATTTTCAGTAAACGAACTTTTAAAAGCAAAACATTGTTACGGTTCGGATTTTTTCCCCCAATATGTGTATAATTTGTAACCGTTTATTTAATTATCAGTTACTATGAGCGAGAAATGTTGTTCCCATAATCTAATTTTAATTTTTCAGTCAGGTTTATCTGACTCATTTAGTAACATAGCGCCTTTGTTCTAAATGAAAATATAGACTAGGTCATTAATAAATTTACATGTACTCATATATTATGCATTTTAAAGACCTGAGCGAACTCGGAAATGAACTATCTTTTACCAGAAAAAAAAAAAGAAAAAATGCCAAAATATCACTCGGAAACGTTTGCTAATAAAACACGCCCATCTGCCCCACAGTCAGCAACAATAAAAAACAAAATTAGCTCTCGTTTAGTCTGACCTACATCTATGTCGGTACATCCAATCGTGAACACATTACACACCGTGCCAGCCAGCTTCAGGCAGCTCTTCCGACGTAGATCAGAAAGCTTTGCTTAGACCCAGTTCTTCGACACATAAGCCTGATAGCCGGAGAGCGTGTCCTGGTAGACACAAAACGCGTTTTAGCAGCAATTGTTTAGCTAGACAGTGAAGCCTGTAAGTATGAAAAGAAAATTTCTTCCTTCTGGTTCACTGATACTACACAGTATTTGTCTTCTTCTGCGTTGAGCTATCCTAAGATAGGTGTAAGACAAATTGTACCCTCACATTGCTTGACATTTATCTTTGTACCGGTATATTAGATTATTCTGAATAAGTAGCTATGTGCTTACTGTAAGAAGATACATTTTAGATCTGTATTCCTTGTAGTGGCGGACCTACATTTTTGAGATCATAAAATGTAAACTGTACCGTAAATTTTGAACTTTTCATTAGAATGATTTTAAAGCATTGTGCTAACAAAGGCAACGGTTTCCATGGCAACGCAATGCCATGTTGTCTAAGCTTATTGCCCTTGTGCTCATAACACTAGAACAAACACAAAGACCCCCCCCCCCCCTTGATTTTCCCGTAGCCAACTCTTACTGGGACAAACGTTTTGTTGCTTTTGCGTCCTCCCGGATTTGAAGTTATCGCCTTTTATGTTTCATTAGTTACGAAGTGATAAAAGTTAAGATAATAGGCGGTTAACCTTATTTGCCCTGAAGGGAAATTTACTTCACATGTCGTGAGACACCGTACACGTGCCTAATGTGAGAGACAGTAACAGCTACATGTGAACAAAACAGATCACGGACAATAACAGAACAAAACATGCTCAAGAAACATGGCGTCAGTTTGATAAACTGCACCAATGATAGCAGAAATGGGTTTCTTTAATTTTCACGATTAGTTCTAAGACCTTCATGCAACAAACGCCCATTTCGTCTAGAACATTCCAGTTGATTATAACGTGGTCTCCCAAATTATGTTAATGTTTGATGTAAACCAAACCTCCTGGCATAGGCCCAGAGCCGGACTGGCTACTCGGGAGTTTGGGAGTTTCCCGATGGGCCGGTGCGTCAGTGGGCAGGTGGGCCGGTAGGTCTGTGGGCCAGTTGGGACTTTTATGTCCCAGATGGGCCGGTTAAATTGGCAAACTCCCGGGGCCGATTTTTCGAGCCAGTCCGGCCCTGCATAGGCCCTCAATATGACCATGATTCCTTTCGGTATTTATATTCACAGGTAGATATGCTGTCAAAAATGGCACCCTACATATCATTGCGATTAAATTGTTTATAGAGTGTTTCAGGACCATGAGCATAATCCAAGTCCCTGACGCTGCAGGGGAGACACTGAAACTCTTGGACTATGGCGGTGAGACCTACCTGAACAGGTTCTTTTCAGGGGAGGCGGTCAGAGACGCCCCTGTCCTTCCGTGCAGGGAGGACGATGTCTTCTTCAGTTCTTATCCTAAATCAGGTACAAAGACAACGGGATGCTTAACATTCAATGATTGTAACTTTTTTTTTCTGGAGATAGCTGTAACTATTCCGCTCTAACTGTTTCACTTGACACACCCAAAAGATGGGTTAAAAAAATCTCCAGGTGATGAGGTGGTTTATAACAAAGCTGCCGTATTTATAATATCCTGATACTGAACATGGGTTTGTCGCAAAATTTGGGGGAAAGAAGGACTTGTACTGCTAAAATTATGTTTATGATAATAAGGAGTTAATAACATGTAAATTTATAAAGAAACAATTAATTTGGAGATACATGTTTAGAAGACGACACAGGGGGTTCCTCTCACTGGTGTAGGTTCTGTTGAGAATGTAACAACAATTTCAGATCACTGTTGTTAGAGAGAACCTTAGATGTAAACCTGATGGCTAAGATTAGAATAAGGGTTGGTATTACATAGTTCAGGACAAGGCTAATATGTAGCAAAATTGAAAAAAAAAATGAAACCAGAAGGATAGTGCCCCTAGAAGCCAAAGCAGGCTTCCCTAGATATACACCTAAAACCAAAAAATTATCTGAATCTCAGGGAAAAAAATGGCTTCAGGAAATTTCAGACATCCAGGGAAGGCTAAATTTGATGCTACGATCCCGGGAGAGACTACCCGATCTGAGTTAGGAGAGAAAAATAGTGAAAATTGTTATGTAAAGTGCTTTACAAAATTCGAAATTTTGTTGATATTGGCGCATTAAAAAATAATTATAGCATCGTTGATTTTAGCTCTATTTTTTTTTTTTTTCTTGTAGTATGTGCACAGCAGTGATTTTACAAAAGCACACCGCCATATCTTTAACAATGTCTATTCACCATCACACGTCTTCAAACTATGGCTATCATTTGAAATCATTTTTATGGACACAATGTTTTACAGTCGCCACAGAGACGTTTGGACTTCGGTTTTGCTAGATAGATTAATTTGCTCCTAATAAACGACGTGAGTTTCCCCCCCCCCCCCAAACCATTGAGCAGGCGTCAAACCACACAGCCACAGCGCCTCCCCCTCCCCCTCTCCCCCCTCCCACTCAATCTACTTTGGAGTCTTTATCACTCTTATTTATCTTTATACTTGGCTTTTTATTCCCCTCAGGTGTCCACTGGGTGTGGGAGATAGTTCGCATGTTATTAGCGGGCACGACAGAAATTCCGCCCTTTGACAAAGAAAAGATGATGCTTGAAAGCTTAACCCTGCAGGAAGCTGCTGCGCTGCCTTCGCCCAGAGTCTTTAGCAGCCATCTTTACTTTGAGCAGCTTTCCGAAGACATTAGGAAACACAAGAGCAAGATTATTTTTCTGTACAGGTAATGGAATCAACCTGTTGTATTGGTTGTTGTGAAAGTTCTTGTCGTAACTTGGAAAGAATGGAATAAACTAGAACAGAACAGTACAGATGGGACAAGAAAAAAAAAGTATATTGGAATAGAATGGAATAGAATAGAATTAAATGAAAATAGCATAGAATTAGAATAAAACAGAATAGAATGGAATGGAATACAATTAAACAACAACAACAACAACAACAAAGAATAGGATAGAATAGATTGGATCAAAATAGAATAAAATAAAAAGGATAGAATAGAGTAGAACTGATTTGAACTTAATGAAATAGAATAGAATGGGACAGAACAGAACGGAGTAGAATAGGAATGGATTAGAATAGAATGAAATAAAGTAGAATGGAACAGAGCAGGATAGAATGAAATAGAATAGAATAGAATCTGTAGTAATTACTGTTATTATACTCTATATTATATACATGTTGAACATTCTCATGTGTTACAGAAACCCCAAAGACGTCGCAGTCTCCTTCTATAAGATGCATTCGTCACTTCCGCTGTATGATTACAAGGGAAAGTTTGATGATTACCTGGAACTCTATTTCACGGGGAAAGGTGAGAAACAGCCACCGGTAATGACTGTTACTTCCAAAGCCCATATAACTTGGATAAAAAACTTTATAGCTATTTGGGACGGCTGCATCTATCATGAGTCGGAGATAATCTGGGGGTAATTTTAGAGCCCTGATTTACAATATAAAAGCTGTGCGGCATGGTTATATCTATCGTAACTCTGAGATGTTTTTATATTTTACGGTTATGACATACAAAATAGCTACAACTATCTAAATATGAGATAGTCTGAAACAAGCTTTTATACCCCAGTATTATATCAGCTATACGGATTGGTTACACCTTTCGGAAATCTAAGATAATCTTAATTAGGGTTAAATGGCCCAATATTACGAGGTACAAATATGATAAACGAATGGTTAAATCTATATCGTATATCTGAGAAATCTGAATACAATTTCGTTCAGAAGAAGTCAAGACACAGAGTCTGAACGATTGTTTGTGTTTTCTCAGCTTTACCTGAAAGGAACAATTTTGTTCATAATTTTTAAAAAACCTTCCCTCCTAAGAAAGCAGGATTATCTAGGCTTTATGTGGCTGCCTGTTTTTGCTGAGAATTTTTTGTGGGTAGAAATTTGGAATTGGGAAATTTTGTGGCACTCCCCCAGGCCCTACTCTTCATCGATTTTTGTTAAGTGTTCTTTAACGTATGTAACGTATACAGTGTACCTCCGAAATATATTCGCCCTTATTCCAGAAGGCTAGATGTCGGGCTTCCTTGCACGAGAGGCCAGGGGACCGTTAGGTCACTGAAAAATAACAATGCAGGTTTCAATCTCCGTGTCCCTCCATCCTCCAGTGACGGGATCCGCGAGTCGAACCCGCAACCCACGATATGAGCTGTTCACCACGGAGCAGACGCTAAACCCCATAACCACAGCTAAAACATTGTTCATTCAATACTAATATTCAGTGTTGGCTCGATGGATTTGAAATTTCAAATTATTTCCCAATGCTTCTTGAACTCCAGAAGACCTGGTGTTAACCCTTAATACGGAAGTGATAATGGCTGTTCTTGTAAGAGCAATGGTAGAGTCATTCATAATAAACAAGGATGTACTTAGTGCTATATACACTTGCTATTGAATATTGCTGAATCTCATTATCATATTATAGTGCAGAAAACACTTTCGGTCATGCTGGTAAGATAATTTGCGTAAGCCCATGGTCAAAGTGCATCTGTGTCTGTTCGCACTGCAGCCGCATATTGTCATAGGCCAAACTCATTTCATTGCCGCGGGCTGCACTGCGTCTGGGTCTGACCGCATGGCCAGCTGGAGTGTTAGCTAGCGTTTTGTATTATACCCGCCTGCGCTATAGATCCTTTCCACGTTTGTGTTTATTTCCGTGTTTGGATGCGAATTTTTGGTGGGCAGACGCGGAAGCGAAACGTCATAAGTGATTTACTTCCGTGTTTGAA
>JBCAUA010078136.1:0-10833 GCA_038406235.1 Peronia verruculata
TTGTCACATCATATAAACAAAGCCACATGTGAGCGATATTTCCTAGGTCATGTGATTTTGAAAAAAATACCTAATTGAAGACGATGGCAATGACTTCTGCTGTGGCTGAATTTAGTGAGGATTTGGCTTAGTCTTTGCTATTTCTGATTAAACCTCCTTTAGTTCATGTCGCAAAATAATATTTTGATCCTTATTTAATGCATTTCAGCAAAATTTATCTCTGATCTGTATTTTTAAACAGACATAAAAGAATTTTGTGTCAACAAGCGAAGTGCATTTAAAGAAATTTGCTTACTGTTGAAAAAATTGTGATTTCTCCAGTCACTTCAGTTTCATTTTGTTGCATTTCATATTGTTCAATTATTGTGCCAACTATTTTACTGATGAACATCATTTGCCAGCCATCAGTGGATATGATATGGAAATTATGTTTTCAAATCCTCACAACGCTATGAAACCAGCCTCAAGTAAATCATTGTATTCCAATTATCATTGAAGAGTTGATGAGTTTTTTTTCCTCTATTATGGAAAAGGTACAAAATATTTCATATCATAGGCTGCAAGAGTTTGTTCTTGCCCTGGCATCTATTATCTAAAGATATAAAATGTTATACATGTATATTATTGGATAAAAGGAATGTGTCTTACTCTGTCACCTAAAGACATAAAAGAGTTTAATTATTGGTGAAAAGATATGAATTTTTTTTTTTTTTTACATTGTATGCTTTGATTCTTCTGATATTTATCCCTAATATACAGCTTGCTTTATCATAGCAGTATGAGACAATTTTTAATGTAAGAGTCAACCCTTTTTAGGAGATTCTTCTGCATACATTTCATTATATTTAAATGGCATCTATCTCCATGAACATTTTTCCTGTTTTTGTTTCTTTTTAGATGTAAAGAAAGCACAAAAGATGAAACTTGCAGAACAAGTGAGGTCTTTGATGAGCCGGGCTCAGAGCATTTCTTTTACAGATCCAGATCAACAGAAGAATGTCGACGAAGTAATCAAGGTAGGATACAGTCCCCTTCTGGACTTTTCTCAGTTAGCTCTCTAAAATGAAAGGAGTTGTAAAAATTGCATTTTGAAGCTTTACTTCAGGTTTCTCACAGTGACTTGCCCTAGCTTGAAATCTGGTCTGTCATCACCACTAGCTGGTCTTTACCTGTTGAATTTTTTTTTAGACTTTACAATAATGGTAGGGACAAACCACAGCATTTTCTTGAAGGAAAGCCAGGTGCACAGAATGTCATATTTTGGCAAACTATGAGTGTCTTTAGAAAAGTACAACAATCTGGTAACAGGGGTCACATCATGCAAAAATCAAAGAGATTAAGAAATTTGTATTTTTGTGGTTTACCTTTATTTCCTGAAATACAAGGGCTGATACATAAGAGAACTGACTGTATCGAAGGTAGAAGACAATTTGAAAATGTTATGTGCTGAAGATTGAGGGAGGAATCGTAGTTAATTTTGTGTAAGAGTAAGGAAGATGAACCCCTATTCTCAGAGATGATTCTTGGTGTCCATGATTTGCAGGCATGCACAAATGAAATGTGATTCTACAAAGACATTACCATTCTCTGATATGGTCTATTTTGGTCATGCACTGATAATTATTCATAAAACAGCATTTGTTTGATAATTCTTGATATAGTGGTGAAAACTTACTGGCTGTGGGTGATTTGGCACAGGCCAACTACGATAATATGTCAATAAGCAACCAAAGATTTAAATTGTCACTACTCTTTAGTGATGGCAACCAATGTCTTATGGTATTACTGAGTGCTGGCACTATCAAATAAACATCATTAAAACAACAGGGCATTACAACTGCAGTACCTCATGAAATAATATGTGATCATTTTTTTTTTTCTCAATATCTCAAAGAGTTAAAAGTGGCGTGCTGTTGTTGTAGAAAAGTGAGGAACACTGTTGAAAGCCACTCTGGCTTGAAGAGGTGAAACTGTAATGAAGAAGAAGATGGAAAAAAAAGTCATGGAATGATACCTTGTAGTGTGAGGATATATTCCGTGGTTGAAAGGGCCTCATGTGTTGTTAGTGACTGTTGTATTTTACTGTTATCCATATTGATGTAATTTGAAACAGTGCCCTGACATGGACAACACTTTAGTTTTCCTGTATTAAGTATTGCATCGCTGAATTTGATTGAATATATATTCTCAGTGTGTTATAGTGTGAATGCAACATTAATATTAGTGAGTTTGTAGAGTTGTGCAAGTGTGGCCTACAATAAATGATTCAGTTAGATTGTAATTATGTAAGATTGACTTCAGTTGTGTGTTAGAATTATTCAAATGTGACTGACAATGTATAATTAGGTCATGTTTCAGAATTATTCAAGGGTGACTTAAAAAGAATAATTAATTAGTGATTCAGTGGTTTGCAAGTGTGACTCACAATGGGTAGTTCAGTAATGTTGTAGAGTTATAATCGAGTGGGATTTACAGTGGACAATTCAGTTATGTTATGGACTTACGCGAAGTTGATTTACAATAGATAACTCTGTTATATTTTAAAATTCTTCAGAGTTGACTACAGTAGATGATTCAGTTAAACTGTAGTTGTACAAATTACAATGAGTAATTCAGTAATGTTGAAGAATTATTCAAATGTGACTTATAGTGGATTATTTAGATAGGTTGTAGAGTTATGCAAGTAGGACTTACATTGAATAATTTAGTCATGTTTTAGAACTTTTCAAATTTGACTTACAAGACAGTAATGTCGTGTTATAGAATTATGCAAGCAAATTTAGACTGAGCAATTTAATATTAATTGTGAGATAGTGCTTTTTTATGCAAGAAATCACTTGTGTGCTAGATGCGAATCTTGTATTTTGCCATTTTTTTTTTACATTTTTTATTTGTTCCAGAAACTTCAAGGACATCAGGAAAGACTGTCACAAGCATCAGCCCCTGATCCAAGTGCTGCTCTGCAATTTTTGACACAATCGATAGAGATGTTGGAGAAACTGGCAGGTAAACAATAGTCAGTCATTTTTGTTCTTATTCCGTGCCCTTAATGTGAAGAAGCAATGCCTGCATTTTCTCTATACAGTCGTTCTAAGTCATGTATCTTGATGATGATTGTAATAGAACTATCCATTGAACAGGGTTATTTTGATATGAAAAAACGGCCTACTTTATTTCTGTATGTTTATTCTAACTCAGACATCTGTCACATTAGTAATTCAATGTAGATCAGAAAGAGTGAATTGTGTATGAAGAACAAATGCCCCCCTAATTTCTATACGTATCCATCATACCTTTGCCAAAAAATCAGTGAAATAAACTAGATGGAACAGGGTGAGTTTGATGTGAAGAATTAAAGCTTTCTCTTCTTCTGTATGCTCATTCCAACTCAATCCTGCATCACTGTAGTATAGTTGATTGGTGACCTGGATGAAAATCCCATATGACTTTGTATCATATTCATGATCCTGTTTTGATGCGTGAAATTTGGACGGTATTGATGATAAATATCTGGTCTCACAGCTCCCTGTAGAGCTTGAAATCATTACAGTTATCGTCATATATGGACAGCAAAAGAAGAAGAAACAGAATAGTAATCATTTTTAAAGCTAAGGAAGAATCTAATGAAATGTCCATAGCAATGGCCTCTTGGCCATTCTCATTGTTTACACATGAAACAACTGGGGATCGTGGGTTGTTATCATTAGATTTGTCTCTCAATTTGATATTCAAGCACATGAAGCAGTGCAATATTTGTCATATGGTTGTGTGAAGTAAGACAAGACTGATAAGATAAGGTAGGATCAGCTAAACTTTGTCTCGCTGAAATGCCAGTCAAAATGAAACGTATGTCGATTTTTCACCATATGGAGTTTTTGGTATCATGTGAAAGCTTATTTCATACCCTGTCAGATGTGAAAAAAAGTTTTGAGCCTGCTTTATTCTAGCCAGAGATATAAGAGTCAAAGGGAGACCCGTCAGCAGTGACAGAAATTCTGAGAAAATCGAGTTTAAATGAACGATTGAAAAAATAAATCTACATGCCTACCTAACAAAAAACCCAATTTTAATGAAGTAATATCTTATAAATTGGGGGTAAGACCAATACTGTCTTGTCTAGAAATTAATGCACTTCCAATTCTGCAATAAAAAAAAAATTTGATGTCTGACCCCCCTCATTACATTCAAAGCCGGATTTCTCGATTATAGCCCAGCGACTTACATCTCATTTCAACTGGCCGCAAGACGTTTGTCCTCAAAAAGAAATGACATAATATATCAGCAAGGTATTTTCAAACTCACATACACACAGACAAACATATCATGAATAACGTAACAACGAGGCAAACTCAAGAAACATGGCTTCAGGCTTACAGCGTTATCACTGATGCAGAATTATATCTCTGTAGTACTCAGGATTAGTTCTAACAAGCAACAAATGTCCATTTCTTTTGGAGAATTTCAGCTTATTAAAAAGTGGGTGCAAACTGTCTTCCTAAAATATGTTGGAGGGGGGCTGAAATGTTGATTTTGCCAGAAAAATTTGATTTTGCGCTTTTGTTTTCTTTTAAAAGTACTGCCTTTTCCGCATGTAAAAATGATATCAAAAAGTCGCTAAGTTCATTCTAACGTGTTTGACCAATGGTCATTCAATGGTGGACCTAGCGTATTGTTAATCAGGATTTGGCTCCACCTGGCTGCTAAATGAGGCCGTAGATCATCGCGATTTGATTCTATATAGGCAAAGGATGACCATTATGACGCAAAAAAAAAGTGCTGATCATGCAAATTATCAATGTAAGTGTTCTAAAATGACTTTCCTCGTCCTATAAATAGCACACCTTTGCTTTCTTTCTGCTACTAATAGCTTAGTTGTTTACTATGGTAAAGGTCAAAACACTCTTGATTTGCACCCAAAAATGATTTGGGGGACACACAGAGGCCTTCAAGAACCCAAAAGTAGCTCTTATAAAGATGGGAAGTAGGGAGCAAAATTTGATAAAAGATATGCCTAGAGAGCTAAAAACAATGGCAGCAAGAGACACAGAAGCTATGAAAAGAGGGCTAGTATGTAAAAAGCGGCTGTTGCGAGCCTGAAAGCCGAACACAAAACTCTTCATGTCAATTGTTCGCAGAAAAAAAGACTTTAAATGTGTTTTTCTCAAAACCCGGTTGTTTGATAGTTTTCTTCTGTCTCCTTTTTTGTTTCGAAACTGATTCAAACCAAATTTAGAATGCATCATTGTCATCACAAAACCCAAAAAGTTACTTATGCCCGTTAAATTTGTTGGGTAAGTTTAAGAGAAAATTGGGTTTTTTGTTTGAAAAAATGGCGAAATTTGAATTTTTCCCTATATGGCATTTTCAAAAATTTATAGAAAATTTTTTATTGTATTGAATGTAATGAAAATACATAACTTTTTAGATATTATATCAAATATATTATATATATTTTTTTTTCCATTGTATTCCAATAATTTGAACATGCTGAATACGATGGAAAAGGTTAAAATAACCTATCTACAATAATTTAAAAAATCACCTCTAGGACCCCCCCCCCCCCCCCCCCCCCACTTTAAAAATTGTCAGTTTGGCACAAGTGACGTATTTCCTTTCTTTTTTCTGACTTTTTGCAGGTGGAAGAACACATTTTAAACATGTATTAAATTGAAAACATCACTACATTTTTAATTTCAGGGTACCAAAACTTAGCAAAGTCTGTTTGTACTTAGCCGTTATTAGTGATTGTTTTGTGAGCTAAGAATTATCTCTACTGAAAGCCGTCGCCCCCTATTAATTGTTTACTGCTTGACAAATAGAACTGTGTTTAGGTGTGGGACAACAACTGGCACATTGTGCAGTTTTGCTGGACCTCGAATTTAAATTGAAACCACAGACATTTTTAATTAGGCGCAAGGCGACATCTTCCTGTCCAGAGTGTAAGCGCTCTCTGTGTGGACCCGACAGCACCATGGAAGCTAGTGCGCAAAAGGGAGGAATGACTAAAACTCTTTACTTTAAGAGACAGGCTTAAAAATTTAGAGCTTATTCACACTGGATGTCCTCCGAATAATATAAGTTGTGTTTCTGATTACATTATGGAAACATGAATAAATGGTACCGGTAATACTATCATTTGATACAAAAAGGAGACTTAAGCAAGGTCTTCTGAAATTTAGATCTACTTCACATTTAGGCCAAATGATAATCAGTGAGTTACCGAAAGCAGATGATTTTAAACAAAAGGGATGAGGGGTAAAAGTCAGAGCGAAAAGAAAAATGCGTGAAGAGCTAACATATGTGCACATTCTTCAGGATGATCTCTTACAGCGGATCTTTGATATAGACTGTGAACAAGAAATGAAAACACTAAACTTCAACTTCAAACAACAACATGTGTTATTCTGACAACCTTAAGTACTCCCTCATTTACGTGCATTTTTATAGAGTCCAATATATAAATATCTACCACATCGAACACCAAAAGAAAATGAGCTCTTGTTTGTTAATGTTAAACATTATCTAGGTTTGTGTTCTTTCTTTGCATACGTTTTTACAGTAGCACCTTCTTTGTTATTTATTCACATGACATCTCAAGTAGCCAACATAATTTGACTTTCCTCTATTTCGTCTTTAAAAAAAAAAAAAAAAGTGAGTCATGTTTTCTTCTCTTACCTCATTCCATTTCTTCTTTGGACTGATTCATTGATTAGCATCATGCTTAATATGTGGTAAATTTCAGTAGGCCTTCGTTTTGTCCTCCCCCCCCCTTTTTTTTATCAACTGTTAATGTTATCGTTAATTTATTTACCCGTAAATGAATCATAAGCACTATTATTGCGTCCCCTCTTAGATTTCATATTTTGTCCACAAACCTTCACAGTTGCCACTGTGGATTTATATAAGGCTTCTCATACAGCTCTGTCAAAAATGAATTTGTCAGAATTCATCAGGCAAAAACTGCTGCCATGTTTTATTCAGCTATGTTATTGTTTTGAAAGAACTATAAACAAATAACAATAACTATGCAGAAATATTACCAAATCAATTTATTATTTTGAAATAAAATTGTTTATTCATGTTTCTTTTTGTTTGATTTCTTTTAGTCAACCTGGCTAGAAGTATTACTTCCGTTAGAGTCACAAAATGGCAGCTGGCGACACAGCGCTTTGGCTCCATAACAAATTAGGTTCCACTGATGATTTGTGGTCGGGCAAGAGCATTTGTTCACAGTTGTCAGGGGAAAAATTGATAAATATTCAGAACTGTTTCCATGCCTTGCAGTCACATGTGAAAGTGAAATTATTACTTTCATTTCTTCACATTCCCAGACGGAACGTCGAGCAGGTAAATTTGATTTTATTCAAATCTAGGACCAGTGTAAACGATGGGAAATCGAAAGCTCTGCAGTCAGCATCAGGAAATTGAATTGACAGTAATTGTAACTTCAGTGATTATAACATACCTTATAAACTAGACTTTGGGACATTCATAAGTTTTAATATTAGAATAGATCTGGACTCTGGATCAAAAACTTTGCAATCAAATGGGCCTACCTGTTGTCTGTTGATTAGGCCTACTAACACACACACACACGGACTCACTGCAACAAATTTCCCAGAACTAGACACCCGTGCCACGGGAAAAGGGAGGCTATAAATTTGCTGACAGTTGTTGCATAGAAATGTTTTTCTTCAAACCCAAGAAATTAGTTAGAGTCTAGTCTAGATCTTAGGATTGTATTGTCTTGATCAAGATAGGCCTAGGTAATACTAATTGACTAGATCTCTAGGTCTACCAGGTAATACTAGGCCTAGACTAATTGAAAAGTTAGACCTAGTTGCTAAATCTAAATAGAAATAAAGAAATAAGAGCTGACTAGTAGACTGAGTGAAGATGTACTGGAAACCCCATCAGTCTGCTTTCCAATCAGATGACTATGCCTTCATAATCATCAGAAGTTAAAACCACCTTGGTTAAATAGTTATTATATGGAGAGACTAGAGGATGTTACATGTACTATTAACCCTTTGAACCCGTATGCCTGGTAAACCGGGCATGCGCTAATTTGCCTACACACCGTATGCCCGGTATACCATAAATCTAAGGTTAAGTGTCCAGGAGATCAGGTGGTGGGTCAAGATAGAATCAGGGGTTCAGGGTTCAAAGGGTTAATACAGTAATAGTATTAGACTAGGCACACTGGCTCTATAGCCTACTCAAACTCAAATGCAGAAAAGTGTGAAATGTAGGAAAACTCTAGTACATATTTTTGTAAGCATGTCATCAGCTAATCATCACTCTTTTAAACTAGAATTCTAGCAATTAAAATTCTTCCATGAAGAACAGAAGGAATCTAGGTTTGATATCCATATCACTGATAACATCAGGAAAATTAGTGGTATTTTAGCACAGAAAGCTGGAAACTAACTGGCCTCAAAGTTAGGAAAATTGTTTGATTTGGTAATGTTTCGATAGGATACTGTGCTGCTGTTACATGTAGATTTAGTCCTAGATCTGGCCATACACACCTCTCCTGTTTCCCTCCATTTCTGAAGGGCATGCAGATCCGAAAAAGACAAAAACTGATGAAAAAAGAAACGTGAATTAATATCACAAAGTTTTAATGTTTCTACTGGTATTAAGAGTAGGGAGAAATGTGTTTAACCAGTGAAGCAGTATGAAGCGAAGTGATCGGTGGCGGGAAGTGCTGTGGTTCTCATATTACCTTGGAGTGCCTGTTGGCAGTGGAAATGAAATTTGACTGAATTGATTAATGCTCACTATTTTAGTTAGCTACAATCTTTGGAAAGAGGATAAAAAATGATTTTTTTTTTCAACAGCCAACAGTATTTTTAAATAAATAAATGACTGAGATTTTTATTTGGTCAACTGCAGACATTTTTTCATCCTTGCCAAAAGGTCATTGATAAATGATAAAGATGTGTACATAATGATGTATGTTTACAGTGGCAAGTAGATCTTGAGGAAATAATTTCCTTGGGAATCAATGACCCAGATCCATGGGTTGCCACGGTTGGGGAAATCATGAGAGAATTTCCATCCACTGGTGCATTGTTGATTATGGAACAAGATAACAGATCAGACTCAAACATGCTTGCATGTTTGGAGGAAGTGAAGGCATTAGGTGAGTGATTATATTCATGTTTAACTAAGTTTCCTAATTAACAAATTTTTAAATATTATTACTTTCTTATATATTTATACTAGATACTTCGGTGACATATAAGAATTATCACAATTATGTTAAAAACATGTTTCATCACTATGTTTCTTTGTAATTCTGCTTGGCTAACACACAGGGAGAACAAACATTTTATTCAATATTACTTCAGGAAAGTCTTTGGACAAGAAAAAAGCATGTTGACTTAATTCAGTAGGAGCATGTTGACTCAGTTCTGTAGGGGGAGTAGTGATTCATCTATTTATAAAAATCGAAGAGTACTCATTCATACCATTCCCCTCTCATTCAAAGTTTAGAATGTTTGGAAGGTTCCTCAGTCATATCGTGAGCAATATTATTTACTCAAATGTGAATTTGCTTTCAGGAAACTTGTATGACACATTGACATCTGAATTTGTAAAATTAATATTTTTAACTGGGACATAGAAAGAAAATGAGGAGGAATGGCTTAAAATGAAGTAAACAGACATCACACTAGCAAGTGAAAATTGGATATATCTATTACCGATTTACAAGGATACAGTCTTGATTTCATTTAATTGACACCATTGTAACAATACTCTTGGAAAGAAAACTGAGGGGTAGACCATGATTTTCCCCAAAGAGCATGTCTCTTATGACTAAGATGAGGATCAACAGAAAAAGTATTTGCAGTCTACTGAAATTTTGAGATAGTGTCAGTCGGGAAGCTTGGCCATTTATATTGACACCATTTATTAAACTCATTCGATTTTGAGATGTCCTTTATCTTTAATTTTGCTTTCTGTCAAAGCTCGAAACTCATCTATCCAAATGATACCTTTGGAGTGTCAGTACCTGAACAAAGCATCTTTAACAGCTGCAGCAGGTCATCTCCCAGAACCCTCAAAGCACTTTACAGTGAAAAGGAAACCTAAATCAGCCGCCCTCAGAGCAGAGATAATCCAGAAATGTAAGTGACTTAAATTTTTGAGTATATTTGTATGTTTAATGACAGAAAGAAAAAAATCCTCTATCTAGCAGATCTTCCTTCTATCCTGTAGATGAAAAGGATAGTAATCAGGAAAGAATGAATGGAAAACATTCTTGTTAATCTAGCTTAAAACTACATTATGAAATGATCATGTCATGTTGCATTCAGAAACTGAGCATCACTCAACATCCTATAAAGTAATAGTATTAAAAAAATACCCAGTTACAAGTTACAGTAGTCACTCCAAGACCAGATGTTTACATGAATTAGGAAGAACAGTATACCTCACCTACTGTGGAGTTGTTATTATAGTTTTCTTTTTTTTTGGTCTAAATATCACATAGTAACACTTCATTTCCTGTTTTCTTTTCAGCATCAGAGACAGTTCTGAATAAAAGAAATCATGCATCAAGTTCAGTACCTATTAAATCCAGAAGTTTTGCCAAAAAGTTAGATATAAGTGAGTATATATAGATATCTATTAGTTTTTTGTATAAATTTTATGGAAGTTCATCATTTAACTCTTTCCATGCCAGGGGGGTTTCCACCAGTGCTGGGCATCAACCTGGATTTTGATAAACTAAATTTTGGAATTACCAATTTCCCAATAACTGGGTCTAAACTGGATTTTACCCGTTTACTTAGTTATTTGATAAACTGGATTTTCGAATTACCC
>JBCAUA010078158.1:0-10833 GCA_038406235.1 Peronia verruculata
ACATATAAAATGTAAATAGGGTATTGCTGTACACGAAAGGAAATGTTAATAAAATGATTTGTTTTATGTAAAAGAGAAGTTTTTCAATGTTGTTTGAAAAGGAGACTGATTAAAACATACATTATTAGGGCAATTAAATTTTTACAACTCTTGATCGCCATCGTCATCATCATCATTAGTTTTGTTGTTGTTTTATCATAACCAATAATTTGTTCGTGTATATTTTTCCTCAGTAGAAACTTCCGATTTTTTTTTTTTTTTTCATTTTCCTTGATTGCGTATTGTTATACATGTTAACAATATATTTTTATTTCCCCTTAGTTAGTCGCAAATTTTAAAGCCTTTTTTTTTTTTTATAGAAAACAGAAATCAATTGTTCAACCCTGTGCGTCGATCGTGTCTGATTAGGTATATTATTGTACTATCCGGTCTGGCTTAAGTCGACACCTCGGGACCGAAAAAAAAAAACCAACAACTTCAAACAAGATTAACAAAGATATTCAGAAAAAAAAAAGCAATGACTGAGGAAGTCACCTTCGAGCAAGGATTTACTTTATAAGCGAGTTGACTTCAGTGGACTGCACTGTAGTTATTTCTCTACGTACTTGATTATTAACGTGCTTCTCTTATTGATACAACAGTATATGTATATTGTATAATGTTGGATCTACTTGAAAAGGGAATATATATACAGTAACGGATATGTATAATCCTCCTACGTTTTCACTCTCCCACTAAAATTAGATGGGGATTTCCAGTCGTTCGTTTACTCGGAACAAATCTGTTGACTTTAGTGGATTGTACTGTAGTTGTGTCTCTCTATATTTTATTACTAATGTGAAACAACATTATAATGTTTCGATTTACTTAAAGTTGAAATGAATGAAGTCATCTTTTATTGTATGTTTATTCTATTCCAGTTTTGTGTATTCCGAGTTGTCGAAGTTCATGTCCGACACAAAATCCCCAGGCCTTAAACAAAGGTAATTATATACACGTTGTCTTTGTGTGTGGGGGTAAAACTGAACAGACACTAAATGGATTATCTAGGTTCTTTAAGCTCAGGCGGGAGCAAAGCTCCTCGCAAAAAAAAAGGAGGGGGGGGGGGTGGGGTGGGGGGAGGGGAGGATGAGGCGGTTCAAGGAAGAAAGCACTTGTTAATTGATTTTCTTCCAGAAAATAGACAGGGAAATCACTTGGGTGTTGAAACCTTTCCGTCTTTGTTTATTTGTTTTTCTTTTTTTCTTTTCTTTCTTTCTTTCTTTCTTTCTTTCTTTCTTTCGTCTGCTTTCTTTTATTTTGTCTCTCCCTTTTTTTTTCTTTCTTCTCTTTTCCTTTCTTATTTTCTTTCTTTCTTTCTTTCTTTCTTTCTTTCTTTCTATCTATCTTTCATTCTTTTTTTCTCTTTTCTTTTTTTTTCTTCTTTCTCTTTCTTTCTTTCTTCTTTCTTTCTTTCTTTCTGTCTTTCTTTCTTTTTTTCTTTCTCTTTCTCTCTCATCTTTCTTTCATTTTTCTCTCTCCCTCTCGTTCTTTCTTCTTCTCGCTGTTTCTTTCCTTCCCTTTTTCTTTCTTTCTTTCGTTCTTTTTTTTTTCCTCCACCGACTTCTCTCCTTGCCCTTTCCTTATGAGTAATAGATATTATGTCGCAACTGAGCAGAAAGTACTTTTCGTGAGTTGGGATGTTGTGGTTGTTGTTGTTGTTGTCGTCGAATGAACTGCCGCTCAAGTGAGTGAGTAATCCACCCCCCACATACCTGGACTGTACCCAGGCAACCTGTTGCGGTGTTTACCCTGACGCGTTCGCCAGCTGCCTACTCCATTCTTTCCGAGCGGTATCACAGCAGAAAATAGTTCCAGTGTTTTCTTCGCACCACATTTTCAGCCACTCGAGGGCGAGTGATTCACTAGTCTATCTCTGGAAACCTCTCGATCGCTACCAGATCTTCAGTGATTCACTACGGCTGCTATAAAGAAAAACAAGAACTGTATAAAAAGCTGAATTCTGATGAGTTTGTGAAGAATCTGGAAAGATAGATAAAAAAAAAAAAAAACGATTCTGATGAGTTTGTGAAGATTCTGAAAAGATAAAAAACGCGATTCTGATGAGTGTGTAAAGATTCTGGAAAGATTGGCTCCATGATAATAAACTCTTCATATCATTTTTTTTTTTTTAAAATCAGTTTTTCATTATCCCAGCAATTGCAATCCCCGAATAAACTGGCATTAAAACAGAACGAAAACAATCTGTGTTTATGATATGAAGTTAGAGGGTTTTTTTTTTTCTTCACAGACTGTTATCAAACTCTCTCATGTTATCAAAGAGTATGAACCCCGTTAGCTTCTCAAAGCGGTGGGTTTTTGCATTTCAGCGATACGTGACCGAGAATTGTAATGAAGATTTTTAAAAATAATACTACCATCCCCCCCCCCCCTTTCCTCTCCCCCTCCCTCCTCCTCCTCCCCCCACCCCCCACCCGACTCACAGTCGGAAATATAGAAATGCAACTAGATGGACAGACAGACAGACAAATTATTAGTTGGATAAATAAATCGATTGACTGTTAATAGAGAGATAGACAGACAGACAGAAAGAGAGATTTGCTGCGATGGCAGTTAACATGAATATTTTTAAGCAACGAAAATTGCAACCTGCGTCCCTTTTCTGCGCCCCCCCCCCCACCCCCCTCACCCCCCCCCCCCTTTTTTTTTTTTTTAAAATCACCATTTTATTTTAGAATTTGTGTGGCAGTTTTATTTAGAGCCATGCATACCTATTTTCTCTCTCTCTCTCTCTCTCTCTCTCTCTTCAGTATTGCTTTAACTTTCATCAAGTTAGAAATGGCTTATTCTGTTGAATATTATACTCACATCAATATTGCAGGCGCTTGCTAAGGAGTGGTGTTATGTAGTAAGAATATTATTTACTTTGGACCGGAATCGTGTCCAGCCAGCGAATCTCACACTGGCACAATGCTAGATCTAAGCCGCCTTAACCCTACAACTGCCAAGCTTATAAATAATGAAACTTTGGGTGACTAAAGATATCGTTGATATTAACTTTGTACATAATCTGCTTATTGACAAGGTAGGTCGGAGTGACAATTCTGCCGTTCAGAATGCAACGGGCAACGGTCTCCGATGCTGAAAAAGAGGAGACATTGAGATGTTTATGCCACAGGTGTGACACTTGTAGGGTTAATTTTTGCTCGTGCTATACAATCTGTCTACCGGTTGCGATACAGGATACAAGCTAACGCTCTTAAATGTTCTTGTCACTGTACATGAGCCAGAGCCACGCTGCGGCAATATAAACGTCCTTAAGATTTCTATTAAATTATAGCAGGCTGCATATCGTTTTAATCAGTCTAATTTCTCCAAAGCCGCGTTATCTACACCACTTCATTCAAATAGGCATAAATTAACAAGCACCTTTAGATTAAACCTGAACCCCTGGGAGCGAAAAGTACGCAAGTCACATTTTTCACAGAATTTGACGAAAAAGCTGAAACAATAAATGTTGTTGTTTTTCTTAAGCCTTTCAATCCTAAGAGACAGGATTATCTCGGCTTGTGAAACAATAAAGAAAAGGGTAAAAAAAAAAAAAAAACACTCAATAATAATAGTTATAATAGCAATAGCAAATAATAATAATAATAAATACTCATAATGAAAAAATAATAATTAAATTGCCCTGACGAAGTTGGCTTCGAAGATTTGGCCAGTGATATTAGTTTGCATAATATCAAGTGCTTCATATTGGTTTTGCTTTTTGCATTAGTATTTTATTAGTTGCCAATAGACAGTCGTCTTAGCTTCTAAGACATTTTTAAATATAACAACAACAACAACAACAGCAGCACTAATAATATTTTTTTTTTCCCGAGATAACTTCCATTAAGATGGACCTGAGGGCTTCTCATTCCAGGGTTTTCAAATTGACAACGTGAGTAGGTCGCAAATAAAACTCCCTTTGACGACTCAGTAATGCCGCGCATTAGAAACAGGGGCTCTCCTAATGAGCGGATGACAAAGCATGGAAGAAGATCGATTCTTCAAGGTTTGCTCACGACATAATAAGTTGTTAATTCCAGACAGGTAGAACTCAGAAAAACAACTGAACAACAGTTTAATCCCAGGCAGGTAGAAAAACGACTTAACAACATCCCAGTATCCCTTTGGCAAAGGAGTATGTGTATCCTCAGCATTTGCTGACAACGTTTAGTAATAGGTTATAATTTGTTTGCAAGGTAGGATTTTGTCTAAGAAAGAAAAGCAATCAAACAACAATAACAACAACAACAAAACAGCAAAACACGGGAGATATTTTGGACAGGTATGAAATTATACATGTGATATTCGACCTTCAAGGGAACCATTATCGTGCATGTTGAGTGTCAGTGGTTTCCGTGAATGTGATCAGATCTAGCAGTATTACTCATGATAAAGATGTATTAGCTATAAACAATTTGCACCTTTTCATCCACTTGTACGATCCAAAACAACATTAAATGGATGCATATTCAGGAATTGGCACAGTGAATTGTTGTTCAATACGGCGTACTGTCTAGTCTGTTGGTTGGCAGTCGACTACTAAAGCTAAGTTTGAATAATGATGTTTATCATTGATGTCTAATTGCGGTTGGTCTTTATACATGTAATTATTATTCCTCCCCCATCTCCCCCCTCCTCAAAAAAAAAAAAAAACCATTCCGAGACCTGCTTAGACAGGTGCATGTAATTAACACCGAGAAAGTAACAACATCATATATCTACCTCTACATTATCTCTTACGCACGCGTAAACAGCGCGGCCGGGGTCAGGTATGGGATGCAGGATTACGGTGGGGTGAGAATGCCGAGATGCACACCCACCGGGTGCCAGCTAGCCACCTTGTTTTGTTCAGCCACGCTTCCCCCCCCCCCCCCCCCTCCCCCCCGAACAGATCGGAGAGCTAAAAAAATGTGGAGTATGATAGGGAAACAAGTGGAAGGATGACGTCAAAGATGCCGTGACTCAATCTGGAGAAACGTGGCCCCGGCACGCTGTGGGGACTCATTCGCCTCCTGTTGTCTTGTCCGCCTGCGGCCCACGTGCCTGCAAATTGGCGGGTACCAGGGTAGGAGTGAAAGTATCTCTGCGAGCGGGGCGCGATGTACCCGTAACCGTTAGCTCTCGGCTCAGGCCGCTAGCTGTTTCAGATCGAACTGCAAATTGAAGTCGTCTTGAGGTTCAATCGTTTCCACTTTCCCAAATTGCCTAGGTACTGCAAACCACTTGACTGCCTTTCGTCCTAAATTAACCGGTGGGTTTGGTGACTTGGTAACTGTCTTGCACAGAAGCCGGCAGATGGCAAGTCTGGTACGCGGAAACTTCAAAGCGGGACTGGGGACGTGGGCAGAGCTGGTATAGGTGGAGTGTGTGTGTGTGGGGGGGGGGGGGGGTAAAGGGAACTCGTTTAGTCTGGTCGCCAACTTTTAAAACGGTTATTGAGCAACATTTGACTGCCTGGTGAGAGGGAAAACAGTTTAGTCTGGTCAGCTTCTATTACATTATCCACTAACAACGCTCGACTATTTGGCGTAAAGTTGTACGTGCTTTCGACTTATCAGCTTTGGTTGTGGACCTTGAGTATAATCTGGCAAAGACAAAATGCCAGAACCGCCCCATTAATTTTGGCAGCAGTTCTCAAAAGCAGGCAAGCGCTAGGCGCTTGAAGGAGAAGAAAGCAGGTTTGTCTTCTTAATGAAAAACAGAAAGAAACAATCTATCATATCAAACGTCATTCTGCGTGAACACTCAGGATATGCGACAGCCTGATATCAGCTGTTTTACTGCCAGAGCGTACAGACACTTTATTGTCTCTGTCTGCGAAAATCTAATCGGGGCAGTTTTAGAAAACTAATCATCTTGTAGTGTTGTTGAGACTTTATGTTTTGATTGAGTGAACTTTTGCAGCAGCTGTAGTGCATCACAAACAATTCGAGCTGGTTTCTCACAAAATAACGATCAGAGCTTGCACTCCATGTTCTTGTGTGATAGCTATCGTTGGCAGCTGGTGTGTAATAATATTCAAAGCACATGATCGTCGTGCCGCATTCAAGAGGTTGAGATGATCTATCACAATGGTGGCAATGGCAGTCAGGGTCAGTGGCCGCTGCAGAAGTGCATTTCTGACCTTTTAGATGAAATGAATGTGCAGTTTTTTTTAACATTCTTAAAGCTTTCCAACCCAACTTCTTCTAATATGCGAATACCTTTCTCAGGTTAAAATGAAAGTGCCGATTGTTTGGCGGGCTGAGTGGCTTCTGGTGTTCGGATTTTTACTTCCATCAGACTCTCTCTATGACACGGGAAAATTCAGGAGCACAGTTTACTGATTCCCCCCCCCCCCTCTTCTCCCGGGATGGTGGGCTGGTGTTACATGTTCTGGGGCAAAAGAAACTCTTGTAGGGAAATATTATAGGCACTGCATTTTGTCACACCTCAGTGAAACTTCTTAGAATATCTGTGGGTTGGGAAAGAATGCCTTATGCATCTTCATGCTGTCTTGACCGGGTATCATTCCCACAACAAGTTCTTGAAACAATTAATGTTTGGAGAAATGGTAGAGGGTGAATGGGAAGGAGAAGGAAGGCGAGCTATTTTACCTGTGGTATTTTTAAGTTTCCATTTTTGAATCGAGCGTTTGCTATTTTCCAGTTTATGCTTGTTATTGAACTTGAAGACTTAGGCGTGGGCATGCCGAGAGGGGAAGTTCTACAATACATAGTATCTGGAAGTGGAAGCGGGGCGGGGAGGAACAAAGACGAAGAATGTCTGAAGAGAAGATGTGCATCGCCATTATATCTCCACCTCTGTCTGTTTCTCCCACCCCCTCCCCTCGTTCCCTTTCTCTGTGAGTTGTGTTTTAATCTTTACTTTTTTTTCACTCAGTAATCTCTCTCTCTCTCTCTTTGACTCCTCTCCCCCTCCCATGGCACTCACCGGTCTGCGGACCCCCTTTCTGAGTTAATTTTCCATAGTAATGAAGCCCATGGTGCGACCTTTTTCTTCCCTGTTGTGTCTGCATCCTCTTACCTAAGGACGAGATCCTCAAAGTTGTGCCAGCCGTCACTGTCGGTCGCCTCCTTGCTTTGCTGCCGACAGGCCTGCCTTATTCACCAGCGTTTTAAATGAAAACATCAAAGGTGTTTTAATGGGAACCATGAGGTTGGAAGGTACCATTTACCTGAATTGCTTTTTTTTAAATTATTATTTTTATTATTGTTCTCATTATTTTCACTACTCTCGGATTTTTTTTATTTTGCAACTAACTTTTGCCGTCAAAACAAGTCGGGTAGAGACATGAAAATTTGGAAGATTTGCACTTACAACGAAGAGGTTATGTTATCTTTTCATCATCGTTTCCGGGGAAAATTGTTTCAGTGTGTTTTACCAAAACCGTGAAGCATCTACAACTATTCAGGCAGATACATGAGATCGTAGTCGCCACAAATTTCTGAGACATGTGTAATCAGTCAAGTCGAGCGATAGTACCCAACTTGAACATCAGATAAGCGCCTCCCATTGTCAGTGGAAGTAATCTATAATACATGATCTAATGGATTGCCCTGGACAGAAATAGTCATTATCTGATACACGAGCTGATATGCTGCCTTGTTCAGGGAGTCCATTTCACACCGAATAGAACACGAACGCAGTTTACACAGGGCATGCTATGCTCCTAACAGAAACTGTCGCATCTGAGAATATGGTAGAGCTCATCATCGTCATGAAGTAGTGCCCTGCAGTATGTTCTTACCTTGGTCATTCTGCTCAACTTGTCTTTTCTTTTAGATGATATCCAATCTTGGTTTTGGTTAGAATTTTGTTCGCTATAGGAAATTGTGCCCGGACAGCAACGTCTCCGCCTACTATTGAATTAATTTTTGACTGTTGGTGTAACTAACATACACACAAAAATGCCGAACATTTTATTTCAGCTCTATCCAAGAGGTCTATAAACCTAGCCAAGAGGCCACGTGATGAAGCTGGTTCGAATTGTTGAGATTCACCGGGTAGGATTCGAACCGATACCAGTTTCACCAAGAGGCCCATGATTCACGGCGCCCCTCATGCCAAACGAGCAAGAGATACATTCTCCTCTACTCCCTCCTCCCCCCCGCATTTGATCACTCACTGTCTTCCAGAACGACTTTTCCAACGCAGTTTATGCGATTTTATTTTTTAGGAATGTCACGTCCCGGAGAGGTTATTAACTCAGAACAGGAATTTCATTTCGTTGAGTTATATCTTTTGGTGTTATCAGCTCATAAACACCCCTGCTTCAACTCCGTCGTCTTTGCTGTATGTTAACTCAGTATGCGCCAGTTGTGTTCACCTTGTCTGTCTTCTTTGCTGTATGTTAACTGAGTGTGCGTCATTTGTTTTCGCCTTGTCTCTGTCTTCTTTGCTGCATGTTAACTGAGTGTGCGTCTTTTGTGTTCGCCTGATCTCTGTCTTCTTTGCTGCATGTTAACTGAGTGTGCGTCAGTTGTGTTCACCTTGTCTGTCTTCTTTGCTGTATGTTAACTGAGTGTGCGTCGTTTGTGTTCGCCTTGTCTCTGTCTTCTTTGCTGCATGTTAATTGAGTGTGCGTCGTTTGTGTTCGCCTTGTCTCTGTCTTCTTTGCTGCATGTTAACTGAGTGTGCGTCATTTTTGTTCGCCTTATCTCTGTCTTCTTTGCTGTATGTTAACTGAGTGTGCGTCAGTTGTATTCGCCTTGTCTGTCTTCTTTGCTGTATGTTAACTGAGTGTGCATCAGTTGTGTTCACCTTGTCTCGTTCTTCTTTGCTGTATGTTAACTGAGTGTGTGTCATTTGTGTTCGCCTTGTCTCTGTCTTCTTTGCTGTCTCTGTCCTCTTTGCTGTATGTTAATTGAGTGTGCGTCAGTTGTGTTCACCTTGTCTCGTTCTTCTTTGCTGTATGTTAACGGAGTGTGCGTCATTTGTGTTCGCCTTGTCACTTCTGCTTGCTATTGTCTATCACGAAAACCAGTGAGAGTTAATCAAAGGTCCGTCACTCTTTTAAAGTTCATATTCGACCTAGCAAAAAACCTGGAAATCCCCGACGGAGTGTTTGTACCTCCTGCTAAAATAGAACACTCACTGAAGTTTGTTACCGCTCCTCCACGAGATCCGACAACTTGTCACCGGTCCCGTGCATTAGTAATTCGTTGTTTTTGCCATACCAATGGCAGTGAACAGTTTGAAGTGTTTGTACCCTCCTCCCAAACTTAAACGGAGACTTCCAGCAGTTCGCTTGGTCGGAACAAATTTCTCAGTGTTTGCCGTGATCTCAGTTATATGAAGTGCTAGCCATAAATATTAACAATCTATCATGCTTGCAATATCTACAGCTATGTTTTGAAGTTTTATATAGATCAGGACAAGAAGAAATACAGACAAAACAAGAGGCTTTAAAAATCGAATCAGACCAAAGATGAGAATCTACTTTCTGTGCTTGCTTGGTTGGAGATGTCACATACATGATGATAATAACAGCAACGAGAGGATTCGATTTGCTGTTCACGTTAATTATCAACAAGGCACCACGAAGCGGTGGTTAAATTTATATCCCCACCCCGCCCGGGGCCGCTCTACCGGCCTGTTCTTCCTCATACACATTTGTTTCTGTAATTGCAAGGTAATTTCTTTATCATAAACTAATATAGGTGTTTTTATTTAGGACCAATTTGTAATAAGTTGTGTTCTGTATAATAGCATTGATAACGACTTTTTTTTCCAAGCGAATAAGCAACATATTTTGCTGTTATTCAGGTTGTGCCGCGATCAGCGTTAGTACTGCCTTTATCTGTATCCGTTAATTTCCGGTTTACTTCTTTCTCTTAGTAAGTGTTTATAAACAAATTTTGGCATATGTATAATATAATCGTTTACAAGCACTAGTAGTATTGTTATTCATTTTCCAAGCTTACATCTCAAATCTGAAGCTTTCACCTCCCCTGATTAATATTAAGTCTAAACTTCGAACATCATTCTGTAATGGATGAGTTTTGTCTGGTGTTTGTCACGTGTGATTTGTATCTCTGTGGAAATGGGTTATTCAGTTCCAAGCCTGACTTTCACGAACATTAGGTCTTTGAGAGAACTCCGAGCTCCTGGTAGCTGTAGTGGTAGCTGTGGCTGTTGTTGTAAAGGAAGCCTGCACCGCCAGGTAGCACCGATACTGCACTGCAACGACAGAGCCCACCGAGTCTCGAGCGTTGATTGATGCGTTGAATCAGCCCCTGCAACTCCTTATTTTCTCTCAAACTGTCTCTTCAGGTAAATGTGTTCCAAAAATAACCGGCAATTGGCTGGATTTTTTTTCTTCTTGTTCCCCCCCCCCCCTCTCTCTCTCTCTCTGTTTATTATTGTTTTTTTTTTCTTTCTGTTTTTCTTGTGGTTATTTAAGAACTTTCGTTACGCACCGAGCATTCAGAGAATTTGCCATCAGTAATCGTTTCGGTGATATTAAATGTTATTTCGCGAAGTCTGAAAATAAAGCGGTTCCAAACGTGTTTTTCGTTTGTCTGACCCCCCTCTTCTTCTTCTTGTTACCCTGTGAAATTGATATGTATTTTGTTCGCCGTTAGAAGAACTGCTGCTTACGTAAACGACTGCTCACTCCAGAAATGAAGAACTGAGAGAGAAAAGATGAGAGCAACCCACTCCGCCATAACCACCACGAACACCACCGAGCGAGAAGCCCACCAAGGAAATCTGCAGAACTGACGCCTACAGGTATCATCACATGGGTGCACGTAGTACTTTGCCATCTTCACTTCATGC
>JBCAUA010078180.1:0-10832 GCA_038406235.1 Peronia verruculata
TCCCTCTCTCTCTCTTTCTCTCTCTCCCTGTCTCTCTATCTCCCTCTCTCTCTCTCCCTCTCTCTTTCTTTCTCTCTCTCTCTCTCCCTCTCTCTTTCTCCCTCTCTCTCTCTCTCTCACTCTCTCTCTCTCCCTCTCTCTCTCTTTCTCTCTCTCCCTTTCTCTCTCTCTCCCTCTCTCTCTCTCCCTCTCTCTCTCTTTCTCTCTCTCTCTCTCCCTCTCTCTTTCTCCCTCTCTCTCTCTATCTCTCTCTCTCTCTCTCTCTCTCTCTCTTGCTATATTAGCCCAAGGAACAGAAAATTCTGACAAATTCACCATAATATTATGTTGAAGATGTTTTTTTGTGATTGTGATTTTTTTTTTTTTTTTCAGATTTTTTTTTCTTCATATGTTTCCAATAGGAGAAAACATATTTTGTTTTGTTTTTCTTTCCTTATAATACTTGTCTTACACGTCTTGTACGTGGCAAAGGGAAGTAACTTAGCTGGCTGAAAAAAAAAATGACCCACTCTGCTGTAGTACTTGAAGGACAACATGTCCTGTCCACCGGAGTTGGCTATGGATGAGCATAGACACTGGTTATTGCACACTCTTTCAAGACATTCAGATTGGACACCCTATTATTGTTGCAGATCTTACGCAAGTATCGTTTGTGTGGAACTGGAGATTGGGTGACAAACCCTCTTATCTCCCTTTGCCAGACTATACAGGTGTTGAGCAAACAAAATACCGGTACACAAAAGAAAAATCTTTTCTGCACCCTTTGCTTGAAATATAATCTATGTCCTGAAAAAGTCACCAAAAAAAAAGTTAAGAAAGAAGGAAAATATTTTCTTTTTATTGACAATTTTATCTTTTTTGTGATCAGTCGTTCAAAATGACAAGGAGCAATGTAATGTGTTCATTCTTTGCACTGATTGCTCAAAATCCTCTTGTATCTGGCACAGGGAAGTAACAGGAGTGGTCACAACGATCTCCCACTGCCCGGGCTGTTGGATTTGTTGGTGGTATTTGGCTCAAGTCGCACAAAGTGCCCACAATCATAAAATATTACATCACAATGAAAGAATTCTATATGGCTGAATATCACACTATAATGAAAGAATCCTACGTGGTAGAATAATATTACAACACAATGAAATAATCCTATGTGGTAGCATATTAAATGACAAAGAAAGAATCCTACGTGGTAGAATAATATTACAACACAATGAATGAAGCCTATGTGGTAGAATATTAAATGACAATGAAAAAAATCATACGTGGTAGAATATTAAATGACAAAGAAAGAATCCTATCTGGTAGAGTAATATTACATCACAGCGAAAGAATTCTGCATAGTAGAATAATTATTACAACACAATGAAAGAATCCTATGTGGTACGTGACACGTGACATAGGCTACACCGAGTAGTGCACTACTTCGTCTCATCTCAAGAGGATGGTGAGATTTTACAGATCAGAATGCTGAGATGAAGAAGGACAGGATAGCCAGTTCTTCAACTGTACCAAAATTGTATCCATGTGGGGGAATAGCCCGAGAGAAAAAAAAAAACTGAGTATCATCTATATCAGAGGTCATAGAATTCACTCTTCGTTTGTTTTCATCATGTATTTGTTGTTTGTTTGTTTGTTATTCTGAATGTCTGCATTTCTCTGGGTATGTTTTTTTTTTTTTTAATTGTTTCAATGATTTATATTTTAAAAATTAATATTAGTATTATTATTACTTGAAGGTTCTACCACCTGTTTTTTTTTTTCTCTCTCTCTCTCTCTAGCCTGACAAATATGGATCTATTCATAATTGCGCCCTCTCTCTCTCTGTCTCTGTCTCTCTGTCTCTCTCTCTATCTCTCTCTCTCTGTCTCTCTCTCTGTCTCTCTCTCTGTCTCTCTCTCTGTCTCTCTGTCTCTCTCTCTCTCCCCCCTCTCTCTCTCTCTCTTTCTCTCTCGATCCCTCTCGCAGTAACATAGACAGACAAACAAGCAGACAGACAGACACAGAGAGATATAAAAAGACAAACAAACAAATAGGCGGACGGAAGCAGGGATAAACAGACAGACGGACAGATAGACGTTCGAACATAAATACATGTACGCATTTATATGAAAACAAACAGTACAGGATGCTCCTTTCAACAAACATACAATTATCAGATTCATCATGTATGGTGCACCAGTGTGAACAGATACGGTCAAAGCGCAGAATAATTGCTGTACCTCCCTGTACAGTTTAGAAAGAAGATATATTATCATAGCCTAACTGAATATCATGTAATTCAAAAATAGAAACATTTCCTTGGTTAATAAATAGCAGGTCATGAAGTTTGCATCTAAAATCTATTTCATCAATTGCCAGAAGACGGTCGTCTTAGATTTTACTAAGACATTTCTATAAAATGCCGATGAATCTAAGACAGTGGTGATGTTCATTTTTTTTTTTTGGGGGGGGGTAATGTGTCGTCGTTAGCAAAATGCTTCCAATGAGGCAGGCAGCGTGAGCAATGAATAAGGAAGTCGGGGATGTCTGTGAGCGTTAAGTTGCAGGAAAGCTACGTCAGACCCCACACTGTGACGTTGTGCTTTGACAGAAGAAAGAAATCAATGACGTGCTAACGTACCATACGGCAGGCAATGAGTCTCAAATTGTTGTGGAAGTTTAATTTTCACCCCAAATAGCTTATTAATCGTTCCGTTTTGTTTGTTTGTTTGTTTGTTTTGTTTGATTATTTGTTTGTTTTGCTGTGTATGCGTGTGTGTATTTTTTAAATTTTTATTATTATTATTATTTTTTTTTTTTGCTTCAACTTCTAGAAAAGATTTGTGATAGATCTACTCAATTTGTTAAGTTTCTCCGTCGAGATCTGCGGAGCACCCGCAGAGGTTAGAAAGATGTAAAGAGAACGTTACATCATAATATGTCTTTATGTTAACTACTTTGAAATATTCCGAAAAAAAAAAAAATAGTGGGCTTTTGTTACATGCAAGAGGTAAATGTGACTAGTGTAAAAAGCCATGTCTGTTCATCAGCCATACGCTTATCATGATGAGGCAAAGTTTCCTGTGTCTGTCTTGTTCTAATGCTGTTCATGATGATATTGTTGTCTATATGCATATCTTGTGAATGTGAATGTGTCTTGCACGTGCACTGTGTCCCATCAAAGCTGAATGGGATTTCTTTTTGAGGACAAATAAAGTTTATGGACGTAACAAACAAGTAGATATGTCTCCGTGGATATGTCCTGTATTGGTCTTTTTGATTTCAATGTTTATTTGCCCATTTTGTCTCTTTAACTGACTGACATAAATATCTCGTTGATCGAATTAAACTCTCTTGGATGCCACATATCGCCAATGTCTCAATGAAAAAGAAACATTTTCCTTATGCTGTGAATTTTAAAAAACTTTATCGCGATGTAAATT
Source organism: Peronia verruculata (assembly GCA_038406235.1). Lineage (NCBI taxonomy): Eukaryota > Metazoa > Mollusca > Gastropoda > Systellommatophora > Onchidiidae > Peronia > Peronia verruculata. The sequence continues at coordinate 3,423 of JBCAUA010078180.1, forward strand.
TCAAGCAAAGAGCGCGGATGTGAACTGTTTTTCTCCTTTACACTGTTTGATCAGCATCCCTTGTATCTTGCAAAGGGAAGTTGTACGACAGATCTAAACGTATTCCCAGCTTTTCCAGTGTCTTCCTTACCCGCCATGTCTTCTTTACCTGCCATCGGCCCTCACTGTGCCGTCCAATGTACATTTTGCATGACCTGACGAATGACACACATAGATCTAACCGACCAGATCATCTGTGCTTTCCGTTTTCTTTACTGTTTTGATGTATCTCGCTCACATACATTGATCCGTTTACACAGCTTGAGAACCCTCCTTATTGAAGATCCACAGAATAGTTCTATGCTCGTGTCGATCTCTTGTGGAGCAGCTCTGGACCAATGGTTCTCAAATTTTTCGAATTACCGGCAACACGATGGCCACCAGATGACTTTCGCACCACCATGGTCCAAGAGAGAAAATTAATTTCAGATTTCTTGTGAATATTCGTAAACACACGCCCTCAGGATCAACATTTTATCAGGAAATCTTAGTGAAGTTGATATAAACATAGTTCTGAACAGCTTTTTATCTCTTTCAATATCATGGATATAAATGTAGTTAATCATTAACCCTAAGCGACTTAGAGAACAGACATTAATGTTCAAAAGGCGAGTAGATTATGCTCCACTTATCCCTGATTCCAACAACATCGCCCACCTCCTGATCATTTCCCAGCCATTCACCACCCCCCTCCCCCCGCTTTCCTAATCTTTCATCGCTCCCTCCTTTCCCTCCACATGGGGACGGTCCTGTCCAGTTTGGGAACCTCTGCTCTAGACAAAGGGCTAATTATTTGTGCCATGGCCATAGACCGCCCCCAGTGTAATTTTGTATGACCTCAGGGTGAACCCAGGACACGGAAACATTACTGATAACAGCGACTGCTAATCTATAATCCTCTAATTATCAGTTGTTTTATGTGAATGCGTATACATGATGTTGAACTAAACCTTCCCGCTCGCTTGAATACAAGATTTCAGGGTTGACTTCTGGGAGAAAAAGAGCGTTGGAATACCCGATGGTAGAAATAGGAGACCGGATGGATGGATGGAGGAATGGATGGATGGATGAATGGATGGATGGATGGATGGATGGATGGATGGATTATGGCTGAATGGCAGATTGGAGACAGAATACACAGTATAAAAGGAAGCTGGAGGAGGGGGAGAGGGAGGAGGTATGGGAAAGGAAGGCTCAAAGAGAGAATGCGAAGACAAAGACAAATGGCGTATAGTGGTACTCAGCCTATAAAACATAGAAAGAATGACAGAATGAGAGAGAGAGAGAGAGAAGAAAGAGATGCGGTCGAGAGGAGAAAAGAGTTATGGATGTTCTCCTATCCCGTCCCACTCATAAAAAGAAAAAAGAAAAAGAAGAAGAAACGAGAGGCAAAGGGAGACTATGGAAGAGCACGAATAGCGATTGTGAGAGAGGGAGACAAATGGCGAACAGACAGACAGACAGACAGGCAGACAGACAGACAGAGAGGGCAACGATGAGAAGAAGGAAGAGAAAGGGGGAAAGTAGAAAAAGGGTTCAGAAACGAGAGAGAAAGAAAGATTGAGCCACCTTAGAAAGAAATGATGGTAAGAGTGGGAGAGGAAAATAGAAGAGGTGTATAAGATTGTATAACTATTTGTATGTTTGTCTGTGTTGGAATTAATTATGCATCAGCAAGATCACGGCTCTATTATGCCTGGCCACGTTTAGGAGTTAAAAGGCGTACTAAAAGATGCACATAAATAGGACATGTCACTAATCAAAGAATGTAAAGGGAAGGTCTCATAAATCAAAAAGGGTGTGTGAACATGTGCGGTTTGCCGTGTGATCCTCCCGCCTCATTTCACAACTTCACAGTGGCATGGTATTCTCACAATTTCATGGTTAAGATTTCAGACAATAGGTCTGCCTGGCCTTGCAAGCGCAAGATGGTTTGTCGCCTGAGTTTCTAAGAAATTCCTCCAGCGAGAGATACGAGAAGTGGGCTCGTCGGGCGTCGTTGAGGTTTGTGCCATCAATCTCAAAGTATGTATGCGACTGTCAGTTGACATTCACAGCTGAGTAGAGATGAGCAAGAACAAAAATGGACGGACAATGAAGAAGAGCGAAAACGGCTAAAGATGAACTGAGGATTTTGTAAGTAGAAAAACGCCATGTCTCGACCCGCTGTCAGCCAGACATCATATCATCATCAGCGTACGTAATGATGTCACGCTCTTCAGCCACTTACGGACGGCTAGTTCTGTACCATCAATCTTCTTTTCCCCCCCCCCCTCCACTTTTCATGAGTGCCCAGGGATGCCCATCATATCCCCATCAACGTACGTAAGAATACGTCAAGTCACGCCCTTCAGCCACCTACGGACTGGTAGTTCAGTCTCATCAATCTTCATCTTTTTCTCTTCTGTTCAGTGGGTGCTTAGCGATGCTCACCGGACCGTTGCAACGTCAATCTGCTTTTCTTAGGCTTTTCAAGCCTAAGAAATTAGGATTATCTCGGCTTTAAGCGGCTACCCGCTTTTGGTGAGACTTTTTCTGGGAAGAAATTTGGATTTCGGAAGTTTTACCTGAACAGCAGCAGTCCGCCTACTCTTCATCGATTCTGAACTGCCAAAGATTCTTCGCCGTGTGCAACGTTCACACTGGACCTCGGAAATGTACTCGTCCTTGTCAGAGAAGGCTAGACGTCGAGATTTCCTACCAAGAGAAAGCCAGGGTACCATTCATCTAAAAAAAAGCAGACTTTCGACTTTCCTGTCCTTCCATCCCCCAGTGAGAGGACCCATGAGTCGATCTCGGCTACAACCTCATCGACGTGAGTTATTTTCACAATGAAGCAGACGCCAAACCATATAGCCACGGCGACTCCCCATAACATCAACGAGTCACTGTTTGGTTCGAACATGACGAGATTCTTGTCCCGTGGTATTAGATGTGGTGTTGGAAGACCTTATAACACCCTTTTTTTTTTTTTTTTCTCCAAAAAGTGAAGACAGGATACTTTGAGACAGGATTTTTTTATTATTATTTGAAACAGGATTTCTTTCTCTCTTCCTTCTTTAAACAAAGAACCGTCAAGATAACTTCCATCAGGAGGTTGAAAGACGTGACTAGAACGTAACGTAACGTTTACATCTCTGCCGGTAATATATGTTGTAGCCAGTCAAAATGCGTTGTATGTCGATTTCCCAGTAAGTCCAGTTATTACTAGATCTACCACATGAAACCTTAATTCATCCACTTTCATGTAGACTGGGGACGTTTTTTAGCTAGACTGCCTATAGCCAGAGATACCGCAGATTGAGGAGACAGGAGGTGACTTTCCAGCAGTGGCTGAATCCACAAAACATTTGGTGATAATAAAGTATAGTAAAAGTAAAAGTACCATTCCTTGACCCCCAAGAGGGGAAATTGGCTAGGCCATTTCAGATCGCGTCGCCGCAGTGCAGCACCACTGTACTTCCCCCGATATACATCAGGTACCCTCTTTACTGATGGGTGGGATGAGGAAAATTGTGTGTTAAGTACGGTATCTTTCCTAAGGATACAACATGCGATTCGAATTACCGACCTCTGCTTCTAAAGGCCGCAGCATAAATCACTGAGCTAACACGCCATAATAAAAAGTTTAATACATAAATGTACGTAATATAATTGATGATTATTCACTTCACAATTTCCCGATAAATTTATAAGTTATAATCTGCCCGAAAGAAAAAAAAAATATTATTTCATTTATTCAGAGACAAATGTTCTTTCGACTTCTGCAGTACAAAAACATCGATATTCGCCCACTTTCATCATTTCTCTGTTGGAGTCCAAGTTCTTACGACCCATTCTGACTGGCCAAGAGATGTGTGAAGTCGCCGAAACTTTCCAGTTGTACGCTTTTCTTTCATATTTCTGGGTAGCTACATTCATATCCATCGTTATCTCCCCATCCCAGAGCTACCTTCCAAACTCTCCAGTCATTCTGAGCATTTGACCCATCGACCTGCAAGTCATCATTTTCCTAAGTTTGCTCTGTTTACATAAACTTGCTGGCAGGTCTAAATTAAAACGAGCATGTTGAGGACCCTACGCGCTGCATGGATTAATGCAGGTTTCATTGAGGAGGAAAATCAAACACTGTGCATATATGCAAGCATACAAACACGCGAAAACACACATACAAATATAGTATGAACGTTTTCTTGAGATAAGGACTATTAGCTAGGAGGAGAAGCTTCCGAATATGATTCATTATACACATGGCTTCATTAAGTATGTATACATTAAATTTTCACAATGCACAGGTTTGACGGCTGACTATACAGCCCTTCCCCTCTCCCCCCGCCAACCCTATTCGTGAATAAATCTATCTGTACCTTCCCCCCTTGTCCTTCAAGCAAATTACTCACAAAGAAATAAACAAATAAGTTAGCTATTTATGTAACTGACTAATTGACAAACTAGCTCAATATTTATCTAAATAATGACCACTTAATCAATCAACCAAACGACCAGCCAAGCAATCAAATAAACAAACAACTAATTAAATAACTAAATAATTAACCAAGTCAACTTACCGATCAACCAAAAAACAAACAAACAAATAACTAGATAACCAACCAGCTAGCTAACTTTTAAACTAGATCTACGGCACTTAAGAATATGCATAGAAAAAAATATGTATATCATATCACCCAGAACAAGTTCTTTAGAAAATCAAGCATGTTCTCAAAGTTTACATAACGTATAAAAACGCCTTTCGCTATTCATCCGTCACGGGATAAGGCCAGCGTTTGTCGAATTCAAATCCGACAGAGAGACTACTAATACTATACTATCATACGCGTCACCTGTATGCCCACGATGGATCAACCAGCCTTGTGAACTAGAATCTAGATCTCGATCTAGTGAGCTGTAAATTACCGCTGCATTGCAAGTTTACCGAGCTGAATCTTGCTGAATCTCAGAAGCTGCGTTTATGAGGCCGTAACTGAAGTTTTTTTTTTTTTTTTAGTGCATTTAATAAGCTTATTTTATGTGCTGATTTCTTAAACTTAACTTTTTCTCTCGTGGCCTGATCCCGTTCTCCCAAAGAACTTTGGCAAAATTCTGAAATGCAAAGTAACGAACAATACATAAAATAGCATAAATGTAGTTCACAGACAAGTGAGCTGATAAAGAAAATAAACAAATAAATAAATAAGTAAAGACATAAATAGCTCTACGCCTGACCTATACTGATTTTGCATTGGAATCGTACGACTCCCCCCCCCCCCTTTTTTTTTTGTAGTTCTTTCCTTTCTTCCTTCGAAGCCCGCCATCGGTGGGGTGTCTCCCATGGAGTGCCATCCTCGACATTCAGGGGAGACATCTCTCTCCTCTCTCTCTCTTTGCTCCTGTCTTCTGTCGCGCTTTCTTTGCTTTCCTCTTCTTGACGTGTAAACGTATCTTACCGTATCTGACACTATATAGCCGTAATCGTGCTGATGTGTCCTTAAACCCCAACACACACACACACACACACACACACACACACACACACACACACACACACTTCCTTCGTTCTATTTTGCTCTCTTTTTTTTCTTTCTATCCTTCTATTTTGCTTTCTTTCTTCCATTCTTCCTATCAGTCTTTGCTTTTCAATTAATTCGCGTTCCGCTCATCAAGAATTAAGAATGGCGCAGGAGGGGGTAGGTGACAACTTCTCACGACGTACAGAGCACATTTCACGCCTGACGAAATGATGCCAAATTCGGGTCTAGTGCACTCAGTGGTGCCAGCCTTGACCTCTGCCTGGTGCAAGCTTGAAAAGTTAAGTTTATACTTATTACTTTCACGTCAGTTTCTGCTTGGTGTATACACTCTGATGATATCCAGTTGATCGCTTCAGTTTACCTATTTTCTTTCGACCTTTCAGTCCTCGTGAAGGAGCTATCTCGGCCGTGAGTAAGTCACTATTGCTTGTGGACTCTTTTTGGAATCTATATGTGGCCAGAAAGTCTGAGGGATTTGGGGTGGAGGGGAGAGGAGTGGAGGCGGGCTTTGAAAGATGGATGGGTAGGTGAGTGGATGGATGGATGAATGGATGGATGGATACATGGATACATAGATGGATGATGGATGGATTGATGGATAGACGAATGGATAGGTGAGTGGATGGATGTATTGATGGATGAATGGATGGATGGATGAATGGATGGATGGATGGGTGAGTGGATGATTGGGTGGGTGGGTGGATGGATGGATAGATAGATGGATGGACGGACGGACGAATGGATGGATGGATGGATGGATGGATGATGGATGGATGGATGGATGGATGGATGGATGGATGGACGGACGGACAAATGCCTGGATGGATGGAGGGAGGGAGGGATGGGACGTAGGGGAGGAAAGAGGGAGAGAGGGCTGGATGGTGGGATGAATGGATGAGTAGACAGATAGACCGACGGGTCTATATAACTATATAAGCAGGAGCAGGCAAACAGATTGGCAAGCAACAATGACAATCAGACGGTCAGGTAGCACGCAAACAAACAGACATTCAGACAGACTATGAGACAGAATAACAGATAATTTTTCTATATCAGTACACATCCATTCTTTCGACGCCTGTTCCCAAAGATGACGACCACATAAGTCTAGACTTGCACGTCTATTCCTATGAAGAAAGATCAGTGGAAGAAAAAAAAGCTGTATAAATATACGTAATCATCTGGCTCAAAATCCGTTAGAACTACAGGATCCGTCGTAGGTACGCAAAACGAACGCCAGACGAAAACCACGGAGAGCTCAATAGGCTTCCCTTGCCAAGTAGGCTTACTGAGTTGTGGGAGCGGCTTAGCGGCATTGAGTCGGCTCAGCAAGTGACTAAGGTGAACTTTTCTATGTCGAACCTTGACATGTAATTCAAACAGCTCACTGACGCATAGGATATTAGTGCATGTACCCATATATACCGGGGATAAATCTGAGTACTGTTTGACCGAAATAATGGAAATAGACGTACAAAAATTGCTCTACATGTATTTCCTTAATAAAGTTACTAGGAATGGGGGTATATAAAATATGAGTACTGCCAGTGCTATACAAATTATCCGCCCAGATAACCGTCCGCAGGTATCTGAAAGGGGTAAATAAAGAGATTATGTCGTTAAAAAAAATTAATAGTAATAACAGTACCGAAACAAGGGAAACAGCCATTAAAACAGTGCTTTTCTTTTTCGGGGGATAATTATAATATTCGAGATAATCTGGGTAGTGTCGTACCCAGAGCCGCCGAGAGCCAACATGGGCCCGTTTAAAGGGGTAGTGCAACATGAATTCAATGTGTCAAATTCCTTTGTGTTTTTGCCTCAGATGAAATGTTTCAGTTAT
>JBCAUA010078191.1:0-10831 GCA_038406235.1 Peronia verruculata
TGTTGTTGTTGTTGTTGTTGTTGTTGTTGTTGTTGTTGTTGTTGTTGTTGTTGTTGTTGTTGTTGTTGTTTCTTTTTGTTTATTTGTTTGTTTGTTGTTTGTTTTGTTTTGTTTTGTTTAAAAATAATTTTCCATTTCTCATCTTTCACAAAGAAAAAAGAAATTGTGATTTCCATCTTCTGTACAATACTTGTGTTATATTTATTGTCCTCAGTAAAAAAAAAAACTAAGTAATTTGAATGACTGTGGAAATGGCTAACAAACCCAAGAACTAGCCACGGACTAATATTCTCAATATATATTGCATACTATATTTTAGTTAACCTACTCTTCAGTAGTAAACTACTTCTCTTGTACATGATTGTACTGTCATGTCGTAGAATTGACCCATCCGGTCATTTCATGAATACACATAAACGTCATCATAGAAATACTGCAATCTAGTGAACCTAATATCTGCTGACATTTTTAGGGTTAAGCTTAGAAGATGATGAAGATGGATGATGATAATCACTGATTTCACAAGAGTTCTGCTATGACATGTCATAATATAGAAATTTAATTATAGTCACGTGGACATTTTTCTCCTGACCCATAGGCACATTTCTTGTGTCGTTCCTTGACATTACAGCGTCAATCTTTTTGAATTACCAATGCACTCTTTGACTTAAAATGCACTCTTTGACTTGTTTATGCCACTCTAACATTTTGACCTATGCCTGGATATATTCAACAAAGGTTTTTCAAAAAGAAAAAAAAAATCCTCAACACGACAAGTCATTCCTTGGCATTTCCACACAGGTTAACATGGTTTCTTGATAAGTTTATTTCAACACATTTCACAACTTATGAAATATTTCACAACTTATTTCTTGATATTTCAACACGTTTCACAAACGCTTTTTTTTTTTTTTTAATGTAGCCTACATAAAAGACAGAAGACACTAATCCTAGTTATCTCGACACATTCCTTGACATAAACATGAGCGAATGAATTAATAAACAATAAACAAAGAAATAAATTATCAGAAAAAAAAATAAATAGATACATAAGTAAATGAAATATTAAACACAAATAATATAAAGAAATACATAATAGATAAATTATGAAGGCCTATGTACATACATACTCATTGCAAAATCACGACTTATTCCTATGAAAAAGTAAGCACTCATGTTCCAAAATTCTGCATCGTGACATTACCTCCATCTTCTTAAGATCTTCTGAGGCTACACATATTAATTTGTGGCTTAATAAATATCTCGATACTTTGATTTTGAGGAGAAAACCCAAAACAAAATAAAAAACAGGTGGGGAAAGAGAGATTGTCAACCGGTTAAGATGTATGCGATCAGGGCAGAAAAGACACTCTCTGTGTACTTTGGTCTTACAGCGTCGGAATAATCTCATGAAACTTTGATGAGGTGGAACTAGCGGACAAAAGAGATGAGAATCACTTGGGACTGGGAACAAAGTCTAGTTTGGTTAAGATATCGTGGGAGTTCCCAATTGTAGACAGATGGTGTGGACTTGGGTCTTTTACAAATATCGGCGGAGGCGGACCAGATTTTTTATTATTTATTTTTTATTTTTATATCTTTATTTATTATTTATTAATGTATTAACTTTATTCTATTGAAAATGTGTTTACGGCCTGAGAGTCTTTTTTTTTTTCTCTCTCTCTCTTAAGACTAGGACCTTCTTGGCTTCACTCTTGAAAAAAGTGTCAGTAGAGATGACTTTTGACTGGAGTATCCAGGTTTCTATTATTATTTATCAATATTTGTTTTTAAAGATATGAATAGTCAGGTTGATGGATATATTGCACTGTGTTCTGTTTGCAAATGGGGGACAGTTTTGGACCACCACTCCCTCATTCACCCAGCACTTAGTATGATAAGAAACAATTTCATTAAGCCATGTTTTTTTACGCAGTTTTTCACGCTGAACGTTTTGAGCATTAGAACACAGAAATCACTGTCTCCCTCTTTACTGTGCTTCTTCACACGCTTTGGGTTGGGGTTTAGCTACACATCGGCACGATTACGGCCATATTGTGTCAGACGCGGTAATGATACGTTTATACGTCAAGAAGAAGAAAGGGAAGAAAGCGGGGAAGAAGACAGGAGCAAGGAGCGAGAGAGAGAGAGAGAGAGAGCGAAGAGATGTTTCCCCAGGAATGTCGAGAATGGCACTCTATGGGAGACATTCCACCGATGGCGGGGTTACACCGCTTGCAGGTGGGAGCAGAGAACCTATACACCCCCCTCCCCTCCCCCCCCCTCCCCCCACAGGGACACACTTTTTGTTTGATACAGTGAAGTAATAGGGTGGTCAAAAATAACCCCCATTAATTGAGTCTTTGACCACCTTGGCTACTTCACAAGCTTGAAGTCGCCGGGCTATCTATATTTAAAAAATTGCAAGAAAACCCACAATAGGCTTATACTATGGACTCGAAAACTGCTGAATGGATCCAACTGAAAGTTGGCACACAATATTGTTGCATATGGATCTGTGTTTCTTTCTATATACATAAATCCTTAAAAAGCTTATTATCTTTGACGTTATTCTACACATTCCTTAATAATTGAATCATAAAACTGGCGAGGGGAGGGTGCATGATCCGAATTGTACATCCGATTGTATGACGCGTTCAAAACACATTCAGTTTAATCAACCGAAATAGCATAGAGATGCGCACGCTTTGCCATACGCTTTCAGTCGCAGGGTTATACATGATTGTTTCAAAGAAATCTCCCATCGAGAGATTCTCTTCTAATGTCCTCAGAAAAAGCAGAGGACATTTTTCGATTTTGGTTTTGTTTTTTTGTTTTTTGTTTTTTAATTTGGAAATCTTCCCTCCACCTATTGTATTTCTACCTACCAGTATACTGATTTCTAAACTTGCGCAGTCTATACATGATGCTCTGAAATAATTACTTTCGCCCTGATAAGAGAAGGATAGATGTTAGTCTTCCATATTTTTTATCCAGATATCACTTAAATCATCGGGCCACTGAAAAAAAAATCAGGTTCTCGTATGTCCCAATCTCCTGGTAGTGTTCGAATCGGTGACACCTGATCAAGAGATATTATTACGGGAGGGGGGGGAGATCTACCTTCGGTTTGAATTTTTTAGAATGCCCCTTCGCACCCAGCAGGACAGTCAGTCGTTAAAAAAAAAAAACATAAACAAAAAGTACGAGTCCTGTGCAGGTTGATGACCTAAGGTGAAGACTTAATTTCCACGAGTTCTGTCGTGTGTGTTGTGTGAGCTAGATAGAAAGATCATGGGAAACGACATGAAATGCTATAGAAAGATCTCATGCATTCACTACGCAGACCACGTGACAAATGAACAGCGTATAAGCTCCTCAGTGATGATGACTTCCTCACTGTTGTAAAGAAACGAAAAGTAAAATGGTTAAAATGGTTTATATTACACTCTGAAAGATGATAAAGATGATAAACAGGTCATTTTAAACTAGTAGAAACTTTATTTATTTTTTTATACTCATCAAGATGCACTTACCTGAGCTCTCTATCTGGGCTCCCTATGTTGTCTCTATTCAGTGAAAATGGGAGCCTTACAGAAATTAGGTATTTTAATCAAAATCACATGACCTAGCGATCATCGCTCACGTGTGGCTTTGTTTACTTGCTCTGCGCATGGCAGACAAATCTGGACGAATGATGAGCTCTCAAACTTGTCACATCATATAAACAAAGCCACATGTGAGCGATGTTTCCTAGGTCATGTGATTTTGCTTAAAATACCTAATTAAAATTATCAGTCCTGCTCGACTTGTCCGTACGGCATGGAGCTTCTCGTGGTTCTCTCCCTTTAGTGGCATTACTCATATTTCTTGACGTCAGCAGGCAACAACATATCTAATTCGCTGACAAAATAATTAAGTGTCTATCATTAATTTGATTCAGCACTAAAAATTTATACAAATATTCTATCACAGATTGCTGAAATTACGCTCTCGTGTTACCTAGTTTCTTTCTTTTAAAAGAGAGGGAGGCGAAAGGCAGAGCTGAGGTGAGCCCATTTTATGAGTATGAAAAAAATAATGAAGTTTCTATTAACTTGCGATGATTCATTAGGCTGTGGCCACAGTGCATCTGTATCTGTGTCTAACTCTCGCACTGCAGCCGCATGTAGTCATGTTGCGAGCTCGTAAGACGCAAAATAGTGCAGGCTGGGCTGGGCTGGGTTGTATTGGGGTATAACGACACATCAGCAGGATTACTGCTATATTGTGTCAAACACGGTAAAATACGTTTACACGTCAAGAGGAAGAGATGAAAGAAAGCGGGACAGAAGACAGGAACAAGGAGAGAGAGAGAGAGAAGAAATGTCTCCCTTGGAATGTCGAGGGTGGCACACCATGGGATACACCCCGCTGATGGCGGGCTTACACCGCCTGCAGATGGGAGCAGAGAACCGACATATTATTATAAACCCGCAAGCAGGTGTAACAAAAACGCGAGTTGACACGCAAGTGGGCCAGCAGACACACTGCAGCCTGCGGCAATGAAATAAGATTGGCCTATACCATTATGCGGCTGCAGTGCGAGAGTTGGTCACGGAACAGATGCAGTGTGGCTCCGGCCTTAGTCATTTTTCTGAGTGCGGTTTCAAAGTTGGCCTTGCGTTGTAGCAAAACTTTCACAAAAGAATCGTTCAGGAAAAAGTTTAATTTATCAGAGAGGGAAAGAAAGAAATTATTGTGGACAGCCTGAAGTTCATGGACGTAGGCCCACTGAACAAAATGTTTAAAGAATAAAATTAGATAACTTATTTATCCGCGAAATTAAATTTCATTCCCTGTTGATGGAACTGGGACAAAAGAGAAGTAAAAGCTACAAGCAAATACTCACTATGTAGGTGTAAAAACAAAACACCACCTATAATTCATCTATTCATCCATCTTATTCATCCATCTATCCATCCATTCATCCATCCATCCATCTATTCATTCATATGTTTATCCATCCATCGATCTATCCAGCAATCCATCAAGTCATTTATCCACCCATCTTTCCACTAGTCCATTCATCCATCCATCCATCTATCTATCAGTTCATCCATCCGTTTCTCCATCTGTTCGTTCATCCATCTAGCTATCTACTCATTCATAAGTCGATCCAATTATTCATTGACCCTTACATCGATCTATCCATTCATCTATCTATCGACCTATCCATCTATCTATCTCTTCATCCATCCATCATGCAACCAACCATCTATTCATTCATCCGTTCAACATTCATCCATTAATCTATACATTCATCTGTGCATCCATCCATTTATCCCTCCATCCATCCATGTATCTTCCTCACTATTCATCCATCCATTTCCTCCATCTAGTTGTCACCGTTTACTAACTGTCTATTTCAGAACTGATTACTCTTTTCAATTTAGAGCAAAGCGCCAAAGTCTATCAAATTAAGGCTTGCCGCACCAAACTAGGTTAAGCTATAGATGTGTCGTGCGTAGTTAGTTTAAATGAAATTAGAACGTTATTGTAATTCAGTCACACTATCGAAATAAATCGCCCCGCGAAGGTAAATCTAAATGCAATAACATCGATGATGTTTTATGTTTTTGCGTTTCAAATCGAACTAGAATTTAGAGCGAGCAAGTTACAGTACTCCAAAGCGGCAAGCCATAGTCGAATTGATTATTTTCAAGAAAGATCTGATGAGATAGAACCGTATCATAAGTAAGATCCACTTCGTATAAAATCAGTTCCGCCAGTGGTAAATACTTCAGTTATGACAAACGAGCCATTAAGAACGAGCATTAATATTTGACCAATTACTTTAAGATTATGCTGTGGAAATACTGGTACAGCGAGTTTCTGAGAGTGAATTTTATTTGACAACACGGGAATTATTATCCTTTCTTTACTATAATCAAACAGCAACTATTTGAGGATATTGAACCTCAGCTCTTCTCACCTCATATCAAACTTTGTTCAGAGCTGTCAAAGGACGAAAGTCAAGCAAGAGGAAACCAATCAATTGAGTTCAAATCAATTAATGTAGAAACAAAACTCAAACATTTTGGACGGTGGTCATAAACAGGAGTACCATGAGAAAATGAAATCAATAACATTAAAAAATAATATGGAGCTTTCGATACCAAGACAAACGTTGTTGTTGTTGTTGTTGTTGTTGTTGTTGTTGTTGTTGTTGTTGTTGTTGTTGTTGTTGTTGTTGTTGTTGTTGTTCACAAAGGGTGATCACGATCAACGAAATCAAAGGAATGCTATGGAAATATAATCAACAGTTATAACCTCTTGTTCAAGTTAGGAAATGTTAACAGAATGTGGGATTTTTGATGGAATGTATGGACAGAGAACTGGGGTTTAGGCACATTGTATATTATATAGTTTTAACAAGCAGAACTGGGATGTCTTTGACTTGTTTTACTTAAGCCTTTCCATCCTGGGAAAGTAGGATTTTTTTAGACGTTGCACATGTTTTTGCTGAGACATTTTTGTGGGTAGAAATTTGGAATTTGGACATTTTGCCTCGCTCAGCTACTCGTCCATCGATTTTGAACAGCCAAGGGTTCTTTAATGTGCCGTGACGCATAAATGGGGCCTCCAAATATATTCCCCTTATCCGAGAAGGCTAGACGTTGGGCATCCCTAGCCAGAAGAAGCCAAGGGACCGTTGATCATTGAGTCATTGCAAAAATACAGGTCTTTCGATCTTTGTGTCCTTTCATCCCCGCGAGTCGTGCGGAACCCGCAGTCTTACCGACGTTGGTTTGTTTTCACCCTTGATATTAACGACAGACTACATTTATATAACGGATATTCCGGAACAGAACTGGCTTTCAGAGCGTTTACAGTTTGCTCTTATTGCAGAATGAAACCATCCACAATTCTCAACTCCATAGGAAGTGTGCAAGATTTGTTAGACGCTTAAACCCTGATCAATCTGTAGAGACCCAAGAACCATTCCATGGCTTACGGCGTACGATTGGTATCTAAGCTATTACAATGTATAACTGATAGGCGCAAGTTTCTGAGCGAGCTAACCCACGATGCCAGACGTTTATAAAACTGCTGAAACCCCTGTAGGATATTTACAAAGCCCTCACCTGAAAAGATACCATTAGCGTTTTATTCTGGCAGCACTTCAGTGAAGCCATTTGCTGATAATACGGCCGACAGATTATTAACATAATAAACATTGACTCGTTCATATTTCATGAGCTTAGTTTTCACAAGAGGTCTACCCTTTTACATAACAGCTCCGTATATCAGAACCTTGTTAACTTGAGTATGCTTTATGTTGTTGAATCCTGAACTTATGAGGGCAAGAATGGAAGTGAAATGGTTGAGTCGTCATTATGTTTCCACATGTCATACCAAGTTTATAACAGCCATAGTTTTGGCCTAAGAATTTCGAAGATTACACCACTAAACTGGGACAAAATTCCTCGCATAACTGTTACATAATTTAATTTCTTCTCTAATTTCTATAAAAAATGATCTTGCACTAATCAAATCTGTATTTATACACCTTACATCCAAAATGTGGAAATTTACACTAATAAAAATAATAATGTGATTTATTGCATGCAAGATCTGATTTCTTAACATTCAAATAATTTCAATGGCACCACAGTTTCCTATTTTGTTCCGAACCATCATCGAGTGCCCCCCCCCCCCCCTTTCTCCAAAAGTCTTCTCCAGCTGCATGGTTGTTCTATCACTCCTATTTGAGATGTTGCTCATATGATAAAACTAAGTCGATATGATTGTTAATGTCAAGTGAAAATGGACAAAAGGTATTATGTCAGTATTGAATGTATCAAAGCGCTTTACTCTCTGAGACTCAGGATGGTTTGACACCATTCTCAGATTTACCACACAAAGTGCATCACTTTTGCTTGAAACTCAGATCCGATCTGCACTGATGAATTATGTGCAGTTTCAGACTTGGCCCTACGTCCGAACTGACACCTTTCTGGCTACGATCTGCACCTTATAAAGTGACCGAGTAAACGAAATGACAAGGGGTTAAAGGGACCTTACCTACAAATTCAAGAGATGACATTCCGATTACAGCAAGCTACCAGGATGGCAAACTGAATCGAACTCGAACTCAATCTCGTCCATCATCCAGGTAGCTCCAAAACCAAACCATGGGTACTCTGATATCCTATACAAGAAGATTTTTTTTAACATAATTAATGTACACACTAGACAATCAATTAAAATATTACGAAAAAGTAAGAATTTTGTTGTATGTGAAAAGTAACAGAAAGTGTAACAGAGATACATTTCTGCCATCAGCTATACGCTTACTAAGCTGTCATGTGTCTTGCGTCCGGTTCTATTTCTGATATTTTTATCATATGCAGCTCAGTGTGAACATATTTAGTATGTACATTGTGGTTTTTCAGCTGTGCTTGAACATTCGTAGTCAGGACAAAAAGATTTATCTTATCTTATCTTATCTCATATTATCTTATCTTACATTAGAGCATGAGTGAGTCTATAATTTATAATTCACAATCATGTGCAGTGAAAAGCGTGTTTTCAAAGATTTTGTTAGACACAGTTTGTTGATTTCGGCGCTGTGAATGCAAGCTAGACCTTGAAACCTTATAAGTTTGTCATAAAAAAATCTATGTATTTGTCTTGGCGTCTAATGTCGTAACGAACAGAGGAAGAATTTGTTTGAATAACGGGAAACAGGTCTTCAGGTCATGTGCTGTTTGTTGAACTACTTCCAATAACTCCGTATTTTTCTAGTAACCTGATTTACCACACATACTTGACATGATGGGGCCAAAGTACGATATGAATATTAAAATAATTAGTAACCATTGCAAAAAATGTGTCCAGAACTTTGATCTGACTTCATAGTCACCTGCAACAATAAAGATATTAACGAGATGTCTGAACGAGATAAGCTAACTTAGACTTTAAGAAGGTAGAAAGATTGAGATAAACACAAAACGAAAGATTAACCCATTACACACCATGCATAGGTTTTATCATCTACAGAGTATCCCCTACAGTAGAGTGCTGTTGTATGAATGTTGTCCTAAGAAAGTACGATGTTCCAATACGTTGACTGGAGGAAGCTTCCGCTGTGCATTTGCCTCTTTTTCTGAAATCGGATCTGCATACAGGACTACAACGATTCACACTTTATGTCTGTGAAAACTCTCTGTCAGTCACTTTCTTGAGAGACTTCCGGCAAAGATCCTCATTATACCACTAACAGGGGCTGTTTGTTTGTTTGTTTGTGCTGGGGTTTAATAACACATCAGCACGATTACGGCTATATTGTGTCAAGCACGGTAAGATACGTTTACACGTCATCAAGAAGAAGAGAGGAAAGAAAGCGGGACAGAAGACAGGAGCAAGGAGAGAAAGAAGAGATGCCTCTCCTGAAAAGTCGAAGATGGCACCCCCGACTGATGGCGGGCTTACGCCGCCTGCAGAAGGGAGCAGTGACCCTACTTGTAAACCCCGGGCCCTGTGAGGGAACAGGGGTTGTGACAATAAAACTACAAACTAGTGTTTGAACTGAGCAACAGCAGAACTCGTATATGACTGCCAAAAACGAACATAATGGTGGTGGAATGTCTTTGTTTAACCTATGAAAATTAATCATAGTTATACAGAGTTAATGTCATATTTTCCCTATGCTGGCAACCGATCTGTCTTGAATGGGATAATGCAGGACTATTAATGTGTGGTAATTGATCATAATATATGTATCAATAATGTCATCGGGCTTTTAGAAACTATTTTAAATGCTTAGTCTGGCTACAAGTAATTTAGGTAAAAGCTTTAATTTAATTTGTGGTACAGACGTCTGGCCGGTCACAGATTAAGAAAAATAGTTACTAGTGTGAAAACAGCAGCTGCAGATTGGATTTTCAGACAACATAAAAAGTTTACCATTCACTGGTAATATTAATCTGCTAACCCAGCCTTGCGTTCGTCCTGTCTAACTCACATGCTAATGTAATATCTATGAAACTCGACCTCTTTGGTCTAGAGCATTTTAAAGTGTTTATGTTTATTTTATGTTTGATCTCTCGTCCTTCTTAATAATTCTTTTGCTAATAGCCGAAAACCTTTTTGTTCGCCTAGGACATTATACTGAGACACTAGCGAATACTGGTATCTTTAAAATAATAATAATAGTAATACTAATAATACTAATTGTAAAAAGTATTTATAGAATTTCAGGAGAATTCCGGCATTTCCATATAATTTTTTATATAAGTATTCTTTCATTGAATTCATTATAATCTATGATGTCTCAATCAGAAGTTATCAGGTGTCGTGAGTTACAAAACACGTGCGGAAAGTAATGCAAACACGAATTTAAAGCGATTAGCATCTTTAAAATAATTACTAGGAACTACAATTAAAAGGCACCAGTAGGCAGGCGCATGCTGTGCGCGTGACATCGCCTTAATCAACCACGCGTCGCTGACGAGCGCTCTGGTTCCCATGAGTTACCATCAGACACACACGGGGATGCTAAGTAATCAGCCCGGTTTACCTCCCTTTGTTAGAACATAAGAGTTGATGAACAAACAGGATCAAGAAAAAGGAAAAAAAGGTCCTTTTCGTCTACGATCTGAAATGTTAGTCAAGGGAAAATGATGACAAGACCATTATGATAAGGAGAAAACATTTTTATTTACACAATGAAGTTTTCTTGGGGTATCGTTTTCGAGCAAGAGTGTAAGCGTGGGTATGGGGGGGGGGGGGGGGGGGGGGGGGGGGGGGGGGGGGGAGGGGGGGGGGGGGGGGGGGGGGGGGGGGG